>CM038214.1:130036408-130170485 GCA_021442155.1 Cymbidium sinense
AGCAATATTCTTATATTTTACCACATGCAAACTCATAAGTAAGATATAAGTAACACACTTTCAGTTTTGATAATTGATCCATATATTTTGAAAATAATTTTATTTAATAGTGATAATACTCATATTCTTACTTTAGCCAATACATGCAATTTGACATAAAGGAAACATTTTCATTTTAAATTTGATTTTGAAAAGCATGGATGCATGAAACCATATGACACACATATTTAGCATGTTGGGAAGAACTAGAGCAATGAAAGCATGTAAACACATTCACTTCAATTAAATCCTAAAGACAATCTGATGAAATAAGAAAGCTTAAAGTAAATCAAAGTTTATTTAATATGATTTTGATTTGATTTTGAATTTGATTTAATTTTGAAAATGTGAATTGAGTTTGCTATTCCTAACCCATTCCCACATATGTTTGACATTTTTGTTCAATTTTAGATGATTAGATTCATTTTATATTTTTGAATAGGTTAAGGTATGAATTAAACATGTTAATTATCCCTTACCTACACCACCTTAGCATAGTTAATCAAATAATTATGAGCCAATGAGATGACATAAAACTTCACAAGGAATTTAAATTTGCAATGCACCTAGGAAGAAAGGGGCCTAATGCAATTTGGCTCATGATTAATGATTAATTAAGGGGTTTAACTTAAGTAATTTCAAAACAACCTCACACATATGAGTTGAGTTTTGATTTCTTTAATTGAACTTAGGCTCTTGAACACCCAAGCATCTACCCAAAGTAGATTAATTAAGTTCTCGAAAGTTTTAGAATTTTAAGAAATTAATTAAGAGGGTAATTAGTGAATTAGGCCTTAATTAAGAGAGAATTAAGAAAGAAAAGGGGTTTTAAGAATAGCTTGGGGAAATGCCCCAAAATTATTCCCTAAACCTCCCATTCATTGAATCAGACATAATCAACTTTAACAAAGGATTAAACCACTAATCAAACCCTTAATTATCCTTAATTATATTAAGGGGTAATTAGGAAATGAATTAGTAGTTTCCCTAATTAAGCCATCAATAAATCCCAAAAAAATTAGGGGAAGTAAAAGTCATCCCACAAAATACACTCAAGAAGTTTTAGATTAATCAATGGATTAATTATGGAGTAATTAGTAAATTAAAATTTCTAATAAAACCCAAAATTAGAGAATGATAATACTCAAAATCCATTAAAACCAATTTAAAAATATGCTAGATTGAGTTATCTTTCAGTGGCAATTTATCTTATATTTTTTTGATTTTCCTTTAGAGAGATATGAATTTTAGAAATTTAGAGGATTAATTAGAATTATTTAATTTAATCCCTGCACCACGATGCACAACTCGATGCTTTACATGCATCGCCCCTCGAGTGGCCATTAAACATCACATCATAGCACCACGTATGGCGCGCTTTGCCTCCGCCGTTTGATCAAGGATCAATAAAGGATTTAATCCGTGATTTAGGGGATGAAATAAGATATAAAATGTGCATTTAATCTCAGTCATCCATCCAAAATGCATGGATGGATGGCCAGAGATCATCCCTATTCTTCCCTGAGGAATAATGGAGACCATCCACTTTCAAAGGGAAGATCTGAGCTTGATCAAGCTCGATTGGATTAAAATTCAACCCACACCATCTAAACCTAATGGCAAGCACATCTAACGGTCAAAATTCCATGGGATCAAAATTTCTTTCACAAATCTCCACACCACATTGAGTTGAATGGTCAAAAATGTCACCGAGGTGATCACCTAGCTCGACCTTGGAGGAGTCGTTGAGAAGCTTTGGTGAAAGAGCTCTTGAGGTTGAGTGGATAGCTCGGGACCAACTCCTCCTCCTAGTGAGCTTGATTTTGATTGAAGTGGATCTTCCCTTTGGAGCTTGGGAAAGAGGTTGAGCAAGCTCAACTTGGTCCCTGAGGGAGTGTGCAAAGGGAATTGACTTGGTTTGGTGTGTATGGAGAAAGTTGGCAAATCCTTGGAGCTCCCCTATTTTTTGCTTAAGGAAAGAAATGGAAAAATTCTAACTCTCTCTAAGCTTGGGAAGGCTCTCAAATTGCTCCTCTAGCTTCCTATGCTTCAATCGAATTAGGCTCTATTGGAATTGAAGTGAATTAGGGGAGTATATCTCCCCCTTAGGCAATCGGAAGACCGAAGCTTCACTTGCCATTTTGATCCAATTGACCTTAGGTAGTGGGTTGTTTGATCTGTTAGAGGCTTGCACATGATCGGGTTGGGCTAGGGAGCAGAATGGAAACTCTCCATGTGCTTAAATTGAGTGGGAGCATAATTCCCATATGGCCAATTTGAGCCATGTGCTCGGTTTTGGCCTTGGGTCAAGTTGGGCTGACCCAAACCCATTGGGTTGGGTGCACCACCCTCCATAAGGTTTACTTGACCTATTAGGAGAGTATCAAGTAGGGGTGAAGAGGATTTGACCAAATTCCCCATAGATTTGACCAAACTTTGTTCCATGGCCTTGGGGTAGAATGGTAATTTGGCTAATTTTTGAATTTGGATATGTTGGGTATGTTGAGAAAATAGGTTTGGCCAAGTTTCATTGGATTTGGAGTTCATTTGGTATGCTTTGGCTCATATTGACCCATTTAAGTCAAAATGGGTAAAGTTGACTAATTTGTCAAATTGGGTCAAACCAAGGGTTGGGTCAAGTTCATATGACCATTTGAAATGTTTTGGTGGCTTTGGTTTAATTCAATTTGGTTTAGGTTTGAATTTGGTTCATATGACTTCATTTAGGTCAAATGGGTCAAGTTGACTAATTTGACCCATTTGACCTATTTGAGCTAGGTCATGGGTAGGTTTAGGTTTGGTTAGTCATATGAAGTGGATTGGTATCTTTGTTTCCAATCAATTTTGGTTAAGTTTAGATTTAGCTCAACATGACCCTCAAGTTGGGGTCAAGGTCAATTGGGCTAGTCTAGTTGGCTAATTGAGGCTTTGGTCAAGTTCAACAAGTGATTTGGAATGAACTTGACCCATTGGTTTCAATCAATTTGGCTTAGATCAAGTTTTGATGATTTTGACCTTTTAGGTCAAATTGTTAACTTGGGTCAAGTGGCCAATTGGGCTAAGTTAGGCTCAAATGTTGACTTGGTCAAGTTCAAACATAGTTCATGAATGAACTTAGATCAATGGTTTCAATCAATTTGGCCTATGGTGGATTTTGGCTACATTAGGTTTCATTTTGGCTAAGTGTTGACTTGGTCAACCCTTAGGTTTGACTAAATTTGATTGATTGATCATCTCATGATGATTGTTGATCAATGATGAGAGGCATAGGTGAGTTTGATTCAATCCAATTTGGTTAGGATTAAAATTTGGCTCATAGGTACTTTAGGTCACTTTGGGTCAAGTGAGCCTAAGTGGATCAAATGGCTTGGTCAAAGCTTGATTTGAGTTTGATTGAACTTGCATATGGAGTTATGATTGAAATATAAATCCATTTACAAGTGGTTTGAAGTCAAATGAGTTTCGATTCATTCAATAATTTCATATTCAAAGGAAGAACATGAATGGATTTTGGCTTGATTTTTGAATTGCGTTTTGGTTTAGTGATTGAAGTTTGTATTTATATTTGAATTCATGATTGAAGGATTGATTGATTGAAAAAAAAATCAAGAGTTTGGCTTGAATTGAAGTTAATTGGCTAAATCCAACATTTTGATTTGAAAGGCTTAGGTTGGATTTTGAATGGATTTGAGTTTGATTTTTGGAATTGGTTTTGATTGTCTGAATTTACATGTTATTTATATATGTGAATATAAATGAGAATATAAATGGATCATGAGAAAATTTCATGAATTTGGAATGATTTGATCATGATCTAGCTAAGTCTTTAAGAGGATATTTAAAGGACTTAGGAAATTTTGGAGTTTTGGATTTGATTTTTGAGTTTAGTTTGATTGATTTGAATTTTTCATTTATATATGTGAATATAAATGAGAATATAAATGAGTCATGAGAAAATTTTATGAATTTGAAGTGTTTTTATCATGATCTAGCTAAATCTTAAGAAATTTAAAGGATTTAGAAATTTTAGAGATTTGAGTTTTGAGTTTAGTTTGATTGATTTGAATTTATATTTCATTTATATATGTGAATATAAATGAGATTATAAATAAGTTATGAGAAAATCTCATGAGTTTGAATTGATTTGAAGGTGATTTTGGATAAGTTCTTAATGATTTTGAATTGGGAATTTGAATTTTGGATTTAGTTTGATTGATTTGAATTTATATTTCATTTATATATGTGAATATAAATGAGAATATAATGAGTTATGAGAAAATTTCATGAGTTTGAATTGATTTGATCATGATTTAGGCTAAGTCCCAAGAGAAGATTAAGGAGTTAAGAAAGATTTGGAATTAGAATTTCATTCATGGGTTTCAATCATGGATTTCAATCATGTGGCATTGATTTGAGTTTGGAGAAAATCAAATAAGATTGATTTGGAGTTTGACTTGAAGGAAGGAAGGTGAGGAGTTCCAGTGGGGGTAAATTTTCCTAACACCCTAAGGCATGACCTATTCCTATGGCTAACTCTTCTAAGTCTAGGCTAGGTTGAGTGTCCACCTAATCACTAGATATGTCTTAAGACTAAGGAACTCTTAAAAGTCTACCTAAGATGGAGGGGTTGAGAGCTCATTCTAAAAGTGAGGTCAACAAAGGGTGCCAAATAGGTATGGTGTGACTGACAAGGAACACCACACATATTGGTGTTGACCGAAATGATCAACAACATCGAAAGATCACAAGCACTAATAGAAACAATCTATCCCTAACCCAAGGCATAGAAAGAATCCAAAACGGTAATGTGACTCTACTTATATCCAAGATATAAGAGAGGGGGGAATCCACTAAGGGATAGAGTGTGAACCTTCCACTAGGGAAGCAAGTTCAAGTCATCCACAAGGGGATAGAGGTTTGATTTGATTTAAGTCTCACGAGAAATTTCCAGGGGAAGAGGGTTGAATTTGTTTCCATTTTAGGTTTGGGATTTTAAAATGGACCTTGTTGGTTGATGGAGGATAAGTAAGAGCCATGGAGGCCTAGAGCTAATTCATATTTACCAATCCAAAGGGGTAGTCTAATAAACACATAATAGGACTAGCCAACCAAAGGGATGCCTTTTGGTATGCAACAAACAACCATACTAGGAAGAAAGCATAGTAGACTTACATCCTCCGTGAGTAGAGATCGTTGGGTAATCTATTGACAAGAGATTGAACCCAACCTAAAGTAATTGAGTGAATGCTGGGGACTTAGATCAACTAAAGATAGTCAAAATTAATTTCATTTTTAGATTTATTTTGATGGATTCCATTGGTTTGAGATGGATCACACTAAGAAGGAGCTTATAGCCTAGACCTCTGATTTATTGAACCAAAGGGAGTAGCTTCACCGATGGGAGAACTATCACTAAAGGAGTGCCTTTTGGTTTGCAATGATCAATTGAAGTTTGGGACTCACATCTTCCACTACAAAAGACCACTGGGTGATCATTTGCAACAAATTAAAACTAAGGGTTCCCATCGTTTGATAATCATGCTAGAAAGAATGCGTCATAGTCTTACATCTTCCAAAGTGGAATGGTTGTCGGGGTAATCTGCTTTAGACAAAATGGATTGAACCACCGGGTGACAAGGAGTGAGTGCCCGGGACTTATCTCAACTTAGGTAGTCGCAATTCCTATAGGGGAGTTCTGACATTGCCTAAAGATAGGATGCCTGCTTGGGAAAAGGGGCGCTTTGGGGCTTGAATTCCTAATCCACAAGCGAATATTTTTTGTTTGTTTATTTAGTTTGTTTATCATGGACCCTATTAATTTTTGAGGGATCAAACTGAGAAGGAGCTTATATCAGTCTAGACCTATCTCAAATTTACTGAACCAAGGGAGAATCTGCATATCCGTTGAACAAATTCTCCAACCACAGGGGTGGCTACTAGGAAAGGGGACTGTCCAATCCAAAAGTAACCCAGGTAGTGTCTAAATGGGGTCGCAAAGGATGTGATCCAAATAGAGTGCAGGGGATGGGGCCGCTAAGGGCTTAATCTAAAACCTTGGAGAAGATGACATGGCTAGTCATATATCAAATAGATATTCAGTGGCCAACTCAAGGAGAAAGTGCAGGGACTCACATCTGCCAAGAGTGGTGTATCCACCGGGTGAGTCACGCGATAGTGAACATCAATCAACCTAAGGTATCGTTGCAACAATCAGAAGAAAGCTTGGGACTCACATCCTCCTATAGTGAAACTGATTGCTGGGATAGTCTCTTCGGCTCGATAGGTGCCATCCGACCTAGAGACTAGTGAATGCCACCGGGTATATAACTCAAATATAGAAAAGAAAAAGGAGCCTCTGGGGACTTATCCTAAACCTCAAATATACTCAACCTAGTTAGATCATGATGATTAGTTCAAAAAAGCATGGGGACTCACATGTTTTAAATAAAACCAACAAGGTAGCTTACGGCTAAAAGACTACTACTAATAGGTGCTCATTTGTAATGGCAAGTTAGGAAGAAAGCTTGGGACTCACATCTTCCAAACAAATGACCACTGGGTGACATACTAGTGAGCATGTAGCCCACCTAGAATAGCTAATGAGTGAGTGCCATGCTTGCTCTCACATCAAAATAGCTCAAGATAAAAGATTTATGTTTGTTGTAGTGCATGTGTTAAAAGGAATAGATGCCCTCTGGGGACTCTTACACCTACCTTAAACACGCTAGAGATTGTGATGAAATGGTGCCACATATGGAAAATGGGAATTCCCACTAAGAAAGGATGTCACTGGGTTCTCTCACTCCTAACTTAGTTGTGCTATTCAAAATAGGATGCCTATTGGTTCTCTCACATCTATTTTAATAAGATTATGTTTATTTTTGTTTTGTGTTGTAAAAGAGGGATAGGATGCCACTGGGACTCTTACACTACCTAAACACCCACATGGTGGATTCATAAGACAAGTAAATAATGCTTTGAAAGAAGAGATGATTTTGATGAAATGGAATCAGATTTTGGTTGATTGATAGATTTTTTTTTCAAACATGATTTTTATGGGTAATATTTCTTCAAATAAAGCCCATTAATTGGAAGCATTGGGTATTCTCCTTTACAATCAATAAGCTGATGAGATCCTCCTTGGTAGGCCTTCTCTATGATATAGGGACCTTCCCAAGTGGATTCAAACTTGCCTCCCATCTTTGATGGGCAAAAAATTGGTCTCCTTAGGACTAACACAAGTTCTCTACTAAAAAACCTGGGGCACTAGCTTGTTGTGAGCTTGAATCATTTTGGCCTTGTAACTGAGGTTCGCATGCAGTGACTCTCCAAACTCTTTCTCTTCTAACTACAACTTTATAGAGATCTTGCTACCCAATGCTATCCTTAGTGATGGGAGTTGAACTTCTAAAGGTAGAACTTCACCCATAAACTAAGGAAAATAGGTAGATTGAGTTGTTGGGTATGTGGTGCGTAGGCACAAGGCTTCAACCAACTACTCATTCCAGCCGCTATTGTCATCAAGAGTCTTCCTTAGTATTTGGATGAGAGTTTTGTAAATTTTGCTAAGCCATTTGCTCGGTAGTAGATGGTGGAGTATCTCCACCCATGTCTTCTCAAGATCTTGGTGCTTTTGAATGCACCATTATCGATATAATTCATCGAGGCACCCCAAACCTATATACAATATGGCTCCTAAAAAATTGAAGCACTTTGAAGCTGATGCCCTCTGAGTGGGATGGATTTTGCCCACTTGGAAAAGTAGTGGTGCCTAAGATGAACCGATGCCCTTGGAAGAAGGAGGATCGACATAATGTGGTACCCAACACTCGAATGGCCATGAGGCCAATGTAGGTGTAGAATGTTGGGTGGTTGGTGGAGGACCACACCGTACCTATTGATGGCATCTCCTAGCTACATCCATGTATAATCATCAAGGCAGTATCCAATGGTTGATGACCAACTGAGAATCCCCAAATATGTTGATGCTCTTGACACTGATAGTGTTGGCTAACTCTAGATTGACCAACAAAGCCTCATACTCAACTTCATTGTTGGTGCAGGGGTTGGAAAGATAGTATGAGAATCTCATCACATCTGCCGGAGTTAGAGAACTATTCCTACCCCTGTCTTTCCTGGGAGAATAGATCGTGGTGCTTCCCATTTGTGAAAAGAAGCTGCACCATCAAAATATATCTCCCATCAGTGGTTGTAAGCCTCTCCTAAGTTCATGATTTGTTCATTAGGGAGATTATGACTAAGAGAATAGTAGGAAGTGGTGTGCGCTAAAAAATCAAGTTCACCTTTTATCATGGAGGGGTACAATGTGATATCAAAGTGAGAGAATCATGGACCATCATGCCAAACGATAGGCCATGTTATGAGATACTACAATGGATTTATTCTGAAGATCAAGTTCACCTTATGAGAAAGCATATAAATCCATAGCTTTTGGGAAGCAAAGATTAAAGCTATAATGTTTCAATAGGTGGATAGTTCACTTCAGAATAAGATGATGGAGGTAGTAGAGAGTGTTCTCCTTCCCTTCATCATTGGCCAACAAAGAGAGCCAAGAGAGTCATCCAAGTGTAGAGAATGAGTGGCTGGGATGGGGGCTAGAACGAAGCTTTACCAAATACTGGTTGATGTCTTCAAAGGCATGTTGGAACTTGTCATCCCACTTAAACTTGGCATTTTTTTGACAAGTTTTGAAAATGGCTTGCATCCACCGATAGGTTAGAGATAAATCATCTTAGATACGTCAACCATGCTTGGAAGGATCTGAGTTGAGTTAAACTCTTAGGAGGTGGAATTTCAAAGATAGCTTTAATCTTCTTTGGATCTATTTCTATTCGCCGATGTCGGACAACAAACCTAAGAAATTTTCTTAAAGCTACTCCGAATGAACACTTCAAGGGATTCATTTTGAGGTTATATTATCTAAACCGTTCAAAAACTACTCTTAAGTCAAAGAGGTGATCTTCTTTTTCTTTGCTCTTGACTTCTAGATCATCAACATAACACTCAACGATGATGGATGAGTTCATTGAGATTTGAGTCATGGCCCATTGGTATGTAGCACCAACATTTTAAGGCCTAAAGGCATGACCCTATAATAGAAGATTTGATGATTTTGAAAAGTGTTTCTTTCATCTTCAAGAGACATCTTGATTTGGTTATAGCCAGCTTACCCATCCATGAAAGAGAACACTGCATGAGATGAGGCAATGTCCACCATTAATTTGGTATTGGAAGAGAAACTCATCCTTAGGACATGCCTTGTTTAAGTCATTGAAATCCACATATGTGAATTTGGCCATTCTTCTTCTTAACTGGGATGACACTAGCTAACCAAGTAGGATATTTCTCTTTCCTAATGAAAATAACATTGATCAATTTCTTGACTTCAGAAATGACCTTTTGTTTGATTTCTAATTGCATGCGTCTAGGAGCTTGCTTTAGGTAGCATATCTATAATAGCTTATGGAATGCTACATCAGGAGATAATCTAGGCATCTCTTCATAACTTCATGTAAAGCAATCTTTAAACTCAGCCAATAGCCTAACTAAGTTAATGGTTTCTTCTTCATTCAACAATGAACTGTACATATGGAGTTTCTTCTATCCTGAGGTTGATTTCTTTAAGCTTGTCTATTATTGAATGAATCTCCTCTTCAAATTCTGCCTCTTTGATTTGGAGATCATCTGATCATCTAGATTTCTAAACACACATTCTCATAAGAGTTGTGTGTGAAAAGAACCTATCGACTCCAAATGATTGTACAACTAAGTAGTAATCTTCATCATCAACTAGACACTATCAAATCCTAGTCCCGCTCTTGATTGTGCTTCAGTTTGTATTGTTCCATAATTTTTCAAAGTACTCAATGCGGACCATGTATGAGGAACTAAACCTTTTGGTATAAGATTATGAACACAAGGCGAGTAAAAGTCAAATGGTAATTCTATCAATTCTTTAAATGTATCCTCCTCAAGTTCTACATCAACTTCAAGGCTTGAGGATGATGATCCCAAAAAGAATCCCTTTGGCTTCATATTACTGGAAGATTTAGGGACTTCCTTAACTACTAAACCTTCAACTTTCTGAGATGTAAGTGAGGTTAGAGCTAATACACCCCTAATAGTCTCAAATAAACT
Source organism: Cymbidium sinense (assembly GCA_021442155.1). Lineage (NCBI taxonomy): Eukaryota > Viridiplantae > Streptophyta > Magnoliopsida > Asparagales > Orchidaceae > Cymbidium > Cymbidium sinense. The sequence continues at coordinate 130,046,606 of CM038214.1, forward strand.
GATTCAATACTTTGCTTTGTCTGAGGTTGGTCTTCATCTTTTCTAGATCGAAAGTCACCTCCAATGGAACCCGCTAAGATTGGTATACTAATCACATTAGACTCTTCTTGATTCCAAGTCTATATGAATAGTAGGGTACCCTATGAACTAAACATGATGTCTGTTGATGGCCAACCGGGGTCTTCCACCTCCTGAACGCCTCTATTTTGCCTCTCTGCCGGTGGAGGTTGAGTAATCCTACACATGTCCATATGATGGAATGAACTATGGGTGGAATTTGATATGTGGATCTTTTTCTTCTTCACCCCTTTCTTGTTCACTTGGATTTTCATTTTCCTTTTCTTTTCTTTTATCTTTTCTTTTCTTCATTTTCTTTTCTTTTGCTTTTTTGAATTTTGTCCAAGTTCATGAGAATGGTTGTTTTGAGGAAGATAGTAGGTGGTATCCTCATTAATCTCAACCTCTCTAACTAAGAATGGATTTTCATCTCCATTTACACCGTATTCAATCCCATCTTTTCTAAACTTGATGCACATATGAAGGGAGGATGGAATTATTTTATTCTGATGTATCCAAGGCCTACCAAGCATAGCAGTGAACAAAGTATTCAAATCAATGATGCAAAACTTGGCTTCATTCTTCCAATCACCTATCTCCAAAGGTAACACTATGGAACCTAAATTCCGCTCACCTTGTTCATTGAATCCTCTCAATGTCATCTGATCTCCTCGGAGTGTGGAGACATTGAACCTCAAATAGGCAAGTGTCTTTAGACTCATAATGTTCATCGATGCACCTGGATCCATGAGAACTCGGCTGAATCTATCCAACCTGTGATGTAAAGGGGACGGTTGTGCTCCAAGTCCCCCAGAAAAAAATCTTCATCTTGAAGGTGATCCCCTGAGCTTCTTTTATATAATATGCCTCCTCACCTATAGCAGTCAGCTGAGCTAAGCATATTTCAGGATCAAGAGGAGCCTTGATTAGTGATTCACTCATTTCTTTGGATAAGACAAGGGCATATATGCTTAGATGGCAAACTTTCTTAGATGAGAGAGGACATTGTAGTCCCCTTGGGCTGATCCTCCACAAGCATATCAAGGGTGGAGCATCTTGGAGGGGCTTCAATCCTCTATACCAATGACTTATTTCCTCTATCTTGAGGTGCGCCTCAGGAGGTAGAACCTTGCCACTATGAAGGTTGACTTGGTGATCTCTTATAGGGTAATGGAAGGTTCTACCAGACATAAGGCTCACCTACTTCTCCTATGGGACCCTCAAAAATCATGATTCCAAGTTTATCTCAAGAGGTGAACCCATTCGTGAGTAGGAAGTCCAACTGAATTAAAAGATGAAGATGAGAATTATTATAGTTATTTTGACTTGAAGAGTTATCATTAAAAATAAAAGTAGACAACCCATCAGAAGTGACACAGATGTAAATCAAGCTAGCTTTATTCTTCAATTTCTTGATTTGTTTGGAGGTACAAAGTAGAAATTAAGTAAATTGCATGGGGTAAGGGATTTGATGCCCTTATCCATCGATACAAGAGTTCTACTAGTAGAATAAGAAGTACTAGCTAAAGTGGAGGAAGTCATTAGTGAAAGCTACCCAGTAGGATGGAGTCGGACTCGGGTGCGCCATCGGGCTATCCTGTGACACATGATGTCGCCATGCTGAGCTCCCCTTTCCAAGTTGGCACTACAACTTGCAAACCTTCCTTGATGTTGAGGTTTGAGCTAACTCAAGCACCAAAAGTTTCTTGATCTTATGGATGATTTTTAGAGGTTTTGGATAAATAAATATCTAACCTTCTTTAGTTTTGGAAGGATCACAAGTATCCCAAGGATTACCCTAATGGAACTGGATGGTTGTTCCACAAGGTATTCCTTCGGGATGACTACAACACCGATCTTGAAGCTATGTTCAAGCCAGTCCTTGAATGTGAAGCAATCCTCTAAAACATGGCCTAGTATACAGTGGTAGGGGCAAAAGTTAGGATCATGAATTTTGCCTACTTCCTCTCTCCTAGGCTCGGGTAGCTAAAAATCAAGCTTCTTTAAGAGATTCTTAAAGATCTTTCTGATTACCTCCCTCTTAAATGAATAAAGTTTGTTAAGCTTCTAAAAGAGTAGGTGGATCATAGCTACGGCTGGTATGTGTGCCACCGGTGGTATGAGGAGGTGGTGGTGATGGCCATGGAGGATGTTGTGGAAGCCGGTAGGGCTGCCTCGGTGGTGGTAAAGGAGGTGTAAGTGAAGCCTACTGAGGTTGTGGTCTCTCAGACTGATCTCTAGCTAGTTGCTTCCCCTTATCTACCACTATCACTACTCCCGACTTCTTCTCATAGACCTTTTGTGGGGTCTTGAAAAGGCAACTACTTGGCCTCTCCTTGTAGACTAGCTGCCTTGTTGATTAGCTTCTTAAATGTTTTGATAGTGATACCCTTAAGCATGAAGGACCGGCCATGGATATTCCTTAGAAGAATCTCAATGGCATGCCGCCGATAATTGTATCACATTTCATACTGTGTTACACCATCAAGAATATAACCAATAAGGGACTCACCTAGGTGTTGTTGTGCTACAACGAGATCACCTACAGTAACCCTTTACTGAGCTCCAGCAAACCTCTTGATAAAGAGTTACTCCAACTTAGCAAATATCTTTGCTAAACCATTGGAAAGTTTAGCATACCAATCAAAAGCAATCCCTGCTAGGCTACTAACAAAGAGGGAATAGAAAGTCACGCCACCGCATTGCAATAAGCCTAAGTGTGCTATATGCCCTTAGGTTTCCACTACCATCAAAGCTTTTGAAGGAAGGTGGCACAAAACCCTTGGGATATGGATTGCATCAATTCCTGGTAGGGTCTACCCTTTGGAACCGATGATCCGGGCTTGAGCCAATGCTTCCTTCACTGCTCAACCATGGATCGATGTCTTTTCTTGTATGGAGGTGCTTTCCACTATCTTCCTATACATGCTAGTGCTACCTTGCTCAAGAGGTAAGGTCTTGGTCCAAGACATGCACTAACTCGTTGACTAATGTCAATAGTAGGATGAGCTGCTGGGCTACTAAAATCCGCCAACAAATCCTTAAGCTACCTCGCCATCCTATATATCCGATCATTTTTTTTCTTCAACTGATATCGAAGGTGTTGCACTGATTGGGCTATGTCTTCTTGATCAACCTCATCACCTTCCATGGCCCGCTGCTCATTAAGCAGAGATCCCCTAGTATCTACCATGTAGACCCCAACTGAGTCTCCCAACAAATCATCTTCATTGGGATCGAAGCTGATCTTCCCCTCATCTGACCAATCATACCCTAGAATCTCCTTCTTCTCTACAAGATAATGTGCTACTATTTCCTCGAGAGAATGATCAATCTGAATGAACACGAATGATTTTGACTGACCGATGTGATCACTATCATGCACTGAGAGGCACGGACTCCTGGAAGAAGAGTCAATCCTATGAGGACTGTACTCACTAGAAGAGACACACTCCTAACTATTGCTAGCTATGAAAGGGGTGACATTCCTAGGAGGTTCCACTATCATCGATGCAGCTGGGCTATCATCTGCTACCTCTGCAATAGCTGTTACCATCTCCATGTCCTATTGAACTGGTGGAGTTGGTGAAGGGATGACCACTATGTTTTAGGGTCACCACTCCCTCCAGACTACCACTAGGGGGTCGAGTAGAGAGCTCGCCTCCATAGAGGGTGAGATGGAGTAGGATCCTCACCATAGCCGATCACCAATGGGGTATGCTTCTCCCGATATGGCCTTCATGGCCTTTGATGGAACTGGAGATGTTATAACATGAACTGGTGATGGTAGATGGGGTAGAGCGTGGTGGAGACACCACCGACTCTCTATAAATAGAGTGTCCTCCTGATGACTAGTAAGTAGGATGCTATCTGTATGGTCAATGCGGGTAGCACACCGAGCTGGAAAGTTGACAAGTGTAGAAGCTACCGACTGGTGATTGAACCTCTGCCTCTCCCTACTAGTGATATGAACAGATTTATTTTCCTCTCTAGCCCTCTCCTATCCAATATATTTTCCCATGCTACAGGAGATGATGGATCTCAAATCAAATTGAGCTCTGGACTTTGAACATCCATAAGCTTCACCAACCTGGTGCAAGATTGATCGGAGGCTGATATACGACCTCCTGCTCTAAGTAACTGAGGGCTGATGTTGAACCATTGGTGGAGGTGAAGTATGAATCCTCCTAGCATCCTCTCAGTCTCACCCAGAGAGAGGATGAAATTGTTTTGTAATCGCCAGGTGATTAAAGTAGGTACCTCTACTCACGCATAGCACCTCCATCTCCCTGGAAATCCTAGTATGATACCGCTTGATCATGCAATTTTTATTTCTCCTTTGTGTCCTAGTAGGATGAGCAGAGTGAGAACTAGACCCAACCTCAAAGGCTGGAGGAAATCTGAATCGAGGAGCTTACCCTTAGAGGTTAAAGAGCGCTAGCCCTCACCGGGGCAGACAGAAACCATGGGTGCTGCAGCGCTATCACTATCACTACTAAAGCTGGTGGGACTGCCACTGCTTTCCTCTTCAATGTGTAGATATCTAAATCTGAAGGTAAATCAATCTGGATGATCAGCTTCTGCTTGACCACCAAAGTCCTACTAACAATTATGATGGGAGTGCCCTTACATGTTATCCTCACTCCCTCAAATCCCCTGCCAAAATGGATAAGGTGGGTATGATCCAATCGGGGGAAATTGGCTTAGTCCAAGGCCAAGTCCATGTCATGAGGGAAAGTGAACAAAAACTTCTATGAGCCTACCATTTCAAATCAAGCAAAATTGAAAGATCAACTGTAGCTAATGCCGAGAATCTACAAATTTAGGAAATGAGCTTGGATCGATTTCTATTTTGTTGATTTTGAATTTGAATTAAAATTTGAACCCACATCCAACATCTTGGAAGTGTTAAGTGGGTTCAAATGGAGAGAAGAGATTTAAAATTTGATTGAAAAGAGGAATTTTGAATATGAATCTAACTCCAACAAATTTGGGTATGTTGAAAGATGGATTCAAATATTTTTAGAAGGATGTTTCCATAGGTTCATGTTTGAAATTATATTTTGATTTGAGGACCCTTTCCTTTAACAAATTTGGGTATGTTAAAGTAAGGGTCAATTGGTTTTTCTTATTGATTTGGAATTTTACTTAGCAAATTTGGGTATGCTAAGTGAAGTTTTTAAAAAAAGTTGTTTATTTTATTTTGTGAATTATTATTTGATTTTGAAAAATGGAATTCCCACTTAGCAAATTTAGGTATGCTAAGTGAGGAACCCAAGTGTATTTTTTTTGAAGATCTTTTTTGAAAAATTCTTAATTTGAGTATTCTAAGAAGATCTAAGTGTTTCATTTATTTTTGGATATTTTGATTTTTTGTAAAACTAGGATAGCAAATTTGGGTATTAGGGAAATCTCTAATGTGTTTCCTTTTGGTTTTGATTTGTTTTTTTGAAAGTGGAGACTTTACTTTAAAATATGGTATGCAAGATGAAGTTCCATTTAATTTTGTGAAATGGAAATTTCCTTAACAAATTGAATATACTAAATGAGATTCAAAAGATGTGTTAAATTTTTTTTTTTGGCTTTGAAAATGGAAACTTCTCTTTAGCAATATGCTAAAGAATGAAGTTCAGATGTGAAATATTTTTTTTTTTTAAATTTGGAGACTTTACTTAGAATTTTATGCTAAGTTCAAATGTGTTTAAAATTTTGGTTTTGAATTTGGAGACTTCACTTAGAAATTTGAGTATGCTAAGCGATGTTCAAATGTGTTTGAAAATTTTTGTTTTGAATTTGGAGACTTCACTTAGCAAATTTGGTATGCTAAATGAAGTTCAAATGTGTTTAAAATTTTTTTTTTTTGAATTTGGAGACTTCACTTAGCAAATTTGGGTATGCTAAATGAAGTTCCAAATGTGTTTGAAAATTTTGGTGTTGAATTTGGAGACTTCACTTAGCAAATTTGTATATAAAGTTCCAAATGTGTTTGAATTTGGAAAATATGACTATTTAGTTTTGATTTTTGAAAAGAAGACTTCCATTCATCAAATTTGGGTATGTGAAGGTCAATCTTATTTTTCCAAATGTAAAAATTTTATTTTGTGTGATTATTGCTTTTTGAAAGAGGGAATTCCAACTTAATCATATATGGGATATGTTTAAGTGGATTTCAAATGATTTATTTTAATTGGAAGTGAAATATTCATTCAATTGGCTATATTGAATGAAGATGTTCACATATGCTTTTGAAAAATTTAGTTTGTTTTAAGATGAAACTCTCATTCAATAGGTGTGGGTGTATTGAATGGCAAGGTTCATGTGTGCTTTTGAAAGTTTTATTTTTTTTTTGATTTTGACTTTTGGAAAGATGATTGTTCATTTTATTTTGAAAATGAAATCTTCATCAAAATGAATTGAAGGAAGATGTTTATTTGTGCTTTTGGAAAAGATTGTTAGTTTTATTTTTGAAGATTCCTACATATAAAAATTATGAGAATTGTTAGATGAGGATGATTTAAGAAAATTTTGTGGAAAATATTTTATTATGTGCATTTTTTGAAGGAGTACTTTTTGAAAAATCAAGATTTTTATGAAAAATTTATTTTGTCTTTATTATTTTAGAATGAACCTTTCCTTATCACAAAAATGATAAGGAGGAAGTCTTTAAATGTTTTCTTTTATTTAGATCTTTTTATTTTTGCCCATTGGAGAACCCAGCGGGGTTTTAAGACCAGTGAGGTTTAAAACCTAAAGATGTTAAACTTAACTTAAGAATGAAATAAGTTGTCAGCGAAAGAATAGTTTTAGATTCATACCAAGTACAAACCCACTATCAATACTCGAGAGACAATCATTTTACCAAAGATGGAGAGAGGAACCATCGGTCAAAGAGGAAAATCTATGGTAAAATATTTCTTGCCTTCATCTATCTTTTTACGGAGAGGATAAATAAAAATAGAAATATACCTTTAGTTGGGACACCACATAAGTAGATGTTTATTGTGAGGTGATGGTATGACATTGAGGAGGTGTACTATCTCGAAAGATAGAAGTCACCACCCTACAATGGACTAATCACTTCAACTTGAGGACTCTGGATAATGGGTGCATATGTACCAAGGATTCTTCTCCTACTTTACATGGAAAGTAAGGTTTATTTTAAAACGGGTTCATTAAGTTCCCTACAAAAGCCCCATAGTTAATTACATCTAAGAATGAGAACTTAGGTATACTCTCGATTAAGGTAAATGATCTTTTTCTCCAAATTTTAATAGGACTATCGATTAGTTTATTTTGGAAGAACAAAAGTTGATCAAGGAGGAGTTATTATCAAAGCCAAGGAAGATAAGTAGGATATGCCCGATGCTAGAAACTAGCGAACATCTCAAACTATCTAAAGTTGGGCTTTACATTTTTTGAAATTGATTTAATTTATTTGACTTGAATTTTCATTAGAAATTTAGGGCTTATGATTCCACAAAGAGATGATGATGCCTAAGGGGATTTAGGCTTATGGCTACAAGGGGAGAAGCAACCTTAGAACTTAAATCTAGGAGCTTTGGAGGGCTAAAATCTGACAACTTAAATCTAAGGAGAAAATGGGCTTACGGTTTGCCTCCACTGAGAGGGACAAACCACGGCCACTTGGACTTTGGGGTGGCAACTAACTCTATGATTTTAAATTCATGTGCAAGGGTCATGCTTTATGCAAGATAGCTATTTCATTTTAAAGAGACTAGGTCCTTAAACTCACTCCCTAAAGAGACTAGATCATGTAAGGGCATGCTTTAAATGACTTGAATCTAATTCAATTTATTTTTTATTTTTATTTTTGGACAATCATTTTGACTCAGCTAATAGGATTCATATGCCTAATGCATGAGAAATAAGATTATTGGCCAAAATCGTGAAGGGAGGAGGTGTGTTTCCACCTCAAAGGTCAAAACCAAGTTTCTTGGAAAAGGTGGAAACCCTCATTAAGAGTGAAAATAATATGCATTTGTGCATGATGTTATAAAAAGTACTCATCCAACTAAGGGGTTGCTAATTCTTTTATCTTAATTTTTAGCCTAAGCTTTAGGTGAGGTTATGAGTTCTTTATTTTTAGTTTTGAATTATTAGATTTGGCAAAATATTTATTTTTCCCTAAGAGCCTAATCCACATCCATGCCATACATAAAGCAAGGAAGAAACTAGGAAAAGGATGCCACTTAATGCACAAGCTAAACAAATCATCAATCAATTTATAAACTAATTATAAAGAATAAGAGCCATTGTGGTGGTACCACCAAACAAAAAAAAATTGCTGGGCTCGCCACCACAACCTGAATTACAAATGATTAACAACTCATTATTATGGGGTATTCAAACTTCACTCCTTCATTCTTCTCTTCTTTTCTTCTTCTTTCTTCTTTCTTCTTTGATTCCTTCTTTTGGATGGTTGGAATGTGGATGCTCCAAAGGCTTCACATGGTGCATAAGATGAATGATCAATGTTCATCTAATCCCCATAACAATCATTAAAATCTAATTGCAAAATTACATGAAAGGAAAAGTAAATCTAGCTAACACACAAAAAACAAAGGTTAGCTAAAACCAAATCCAAACATGTATATTGGACTTAACACATGGGTGACTAAGTCCACACTATTGGATCATGCTTAGGGGTATACTGCATAAAATCATTTATATTTTTATTTATTACAGTAGCACAAAGCTTCATCCCTGAAGATAATGGTTAGACTAGATTCATTCTACCATTCATTCTATGCATTCACCTAATCTCAAAATACAAATAAAAGCATCAAATCCCTAACCTAAAGCTAGAAGTGGTGTCTTTAGAGGTTTGTGTGTGGTGTGTAGCTATTTTAAGTTAGAATTTTCTAAGTGTGAAGCATATTCAACTTAGAGGAGGATTTCATTTAAGTGATTTAATTATTTTGGATTGATTTTATTTTTATGTTTTGATTGGGTTTAAGTGAATCTACAATCAATTACTAATTTATAAAGAGGGAAAGAGAGAGAACTTCTCTTCCTTAAGTAATTTCTAAAGATTCATATTTTTGTTTTGTTTAGTGAATGTTTTAATTAAGTGTTTTAATTGATCCTAAGTTTAGATGAACTCTAAACAAACTATTAAAAAGGCATTTTAAGATTAAGTAAAATGAACTAAATTCATAAAACATACTTCACTTCTTTCCCAACATGTATAACATGCATGAATGAGTCTAAACATATACATGAAAATGGGAATATTTAGCACACTTTATGATGCATGCTACGTAATTTACTTAAAAAAATTTGAAATTTTATGATCATGATTTTTCATTAAGTAGCAAAGGGGTTCCTTATCCAACTTTCACATGCACACATGAATGAATATAAAAGGGCATAAGTGAGTACATTGTAAACCAGAGGTGTAAGGTATAAGACCTACTTAGGGCCTTAAAACCTCGCAACAGGGGTTGTAGACTAATATACCACTTTCCTTAAATACAAACATATGTACAAAAGAAATGAATGGAATAGAAAGAATGCAAAAGTTGGTGTTGGTTGATTTATTTTTGTTTATGTAATTTATTTGCAACATAGGTATCCTTCAGTGATGGTATAGGAATGAATAGGATATGGAATTAGGAAAGTGTTAGGTTCTTTTCAAATGAGCCATACACCTTTCCAAATCTATTCAAAACTATACTAAAAGAAGAAGAAGGAAAACCTACTAAGCACATTCTTGTAATTTACACATGCAAACTCATAAGATATATAAGTAACACACTTTCAATTTTGATAATTGATCCATATTTTTTTGAAAATAATTTGAATTTAATAGTGATAATAGCCACTCATATTCTTACTTTAGCACATGCAATTTGACATATAAGGAAACATTTTCATTTTAAATTTGATTTTTTGAAAAGCATGGATGCATGAAACCATATGACACACATATTTAGCATGTTGGGAAGAACTAAAGTAATGAAATCATGTAAACACATTTACAATTAAATCTAAGACAATCTTATGAAATAAGAAAGCTTAAACTAAATCAAAGTTTATTTAATATGATTTTGTTTGATTTTAAATTTGATTTAATTTTGAAAATGTGAATTGAGTTTACTATTACTAACCCATTCCACATATGTTTGACATTTTTGTTCAATTTTAGATGATTAGATTCATTTTATATTTTTTGATTAGGTTAAGGTATGAATTAAACATGTTATCCCTTACCTACACCACTTAGCATAGTTAATCAAATAATTATGAGCCAATGAGATGACATAAAACCTCAGAATTTAATTTGCACCTAGGAAGAAAGGGCCTAATGCAATTTGGCTCATGATTAATGATTTATTAAGCTAAGGGTTTAACTTAAGTAATTTCAAAACACCCCTCATATGAGTTGAGTTTTGATTTTCTTAATTGAACTTAGGCTCTTGAACACAAATCTACCAAAGTAGATTAATTAAGTTCTAAAACTTTTAAATTTTATGAAATTAATTAAGAGGGTAATTGAATTCTTAATTAAGAGGATTAAGAAGAAAAAGGGGTTTAAGGAATAGCTTGGGAAATGCCACAAATTTATTTCCAAAACCTCCCATTCAGATACCTTAATCAACTTCAATAGATTAAACTAATCAAATCCTTAATTATCCTTAATTAAGGGGTAATTGAATTAAAATTTCCCAATTAAGCTACTAATAAATTCTAAAAAAATTGGGGAGGTAGAAGTCATCCACCAAAATACACTCAAAGTTTGAGATTAAGTGGATTAACTATGGGTAATTAACAAATTAATATTTCTAATAAAACCTAAAATCAAAGAAAGATATTAAAATCCATTAAAACCAATTTTAGAATATTTTAGATTGAATTATCTTTTTGAAATTACCTCATATTTGATTTTTCTTTAGAGATATGAATTTTAGAAGTTTATAATTATTTAAACCTTAATTAATTCCCTACAATCCATGCATCATGTGTGACTTCAGCTTTACACGCATCATCCTTTGAGGTAACAACATCACATCGTTCATGGCGTGTATCACTTTTACCCTATTAGATCAAGTATCGAACAATTAGGATTAATCCTTGGTTTAGAAGGGATAAAATAAGATATAAAATGTGATTTAATCTTGATCGTCCATCCAAAATGCATGGATGGACAGCCAGAGATCATCCTTAATCTTCCCTGAAGAATAATGGAGACCATCTACTTTCAAAGGTAAGATTTGAGCTTGATCGAGCTTAGATTGGACTGAAACTCAACCCACACCATCTAAACCTAATATGCACAACGGTCAAAATTCCATGGGATCAAAATTTCTTTCACAAAGCTCACACCACATTGAGTTTAATGGCAAAAAATGTAGCTAGGAGGTGATCACCGACACCGATTCTTGGAGGAGCTTTGTGGTTGAATCTTTGGTGAAAGTTTTGGCTCTTGAGGTTGAGTGGATAGTTCTATGGACCAACTCCTCCTCCCAGTGAGCTTAATTTTGATTGAAGTGGATCTTCCCTTGCCTTTGGAGCTTGGGAAAGTGGTTGGGCAAGCAGTCCCAGGGGGGCAAGAATTGACTTGGTTTGGTGTGTGGAGAAAGTTGGCAAATCCTTGGAGCTCCCTATTTTTTACTTAAGGGAAATCAAGAAATGGCAAATTCTAACTCTCTAAGAAGCTTGGGAAGGCTCTCAAATGGCTCTCACGGCTTCAATCAATGCTCTGTTGGAATTGAAGTGAAGGGGAGTATATCTTCCCTTCAATCAGAAGCTTCACTTGCCATTTGATCCAATTGACGGTGGGTTGTTTGATTTAGATGCTTTGGTCGGTTTGGGCTAGGGTGGAATGGTAACTCCCCATGTGTTCGATTGAGTGGGAGCAGATTCCCATATGGCCAATTTGAGCCATGTGGTGATTTGTCCTTGGTCAGTTGACCCAAACCCATTGGGTTGGGTGCACCCCTCCATAAGGTTTACTTGACCTATTATCAATTAGGTATAGAAGGGATTTGACCAAAATTTGACCAAAATTTGTTCTTCTCTAGGTGTAGAATGGTCATTTAGCTGATTTTTGAATTTGGATATGTTGGGTTGGGTGAAAATAGGTTTGGCAAGTTTCATTTAGATTTGGAGTTCATTTGGTATGGTTTGGCTCATGTTGCCATTTAGGTCAAGTGGGTCAACTTGGGTCAGTTGACCAATTGGTCAAAGCTTACTAAGGGTTGGGTCAAGTTCATATGACCATTTGAAATGTTTTGGTAGCTTTGGTTTGATTCAATTTGGTTTAGGTTTGAATTTGGTTCATATGACTTCATTTAGGTCAAATGGGTCAAGTTGACCAATTTGACCCTATTGAGCTAGGTCATGGGTAGGTTTAGATTTGGTTAGTCATATGAGTGGATTGGTATCTTTGTTTCCAATCAATTTTGGTTAAGTTTGAATTTGGCTCAACATAACCCTTTAGGTCATGTTGGGTTCAAGGTCAATTGGGAGTTGGTCTAGTTGGAATTGAGGCTTTGGTCAAGTTCAACAAGTGATTTGGAAAGAACATGACCATTGATTTCAATCAATTTGTGGCTTAGATCAAGTTTTGAGATTTTGACTTTTTTAGGTCAAGTTGGGTTAACTTGGGTCATGTGGCCAATTAGCTGTTAGGCTCAAATGTTGACTTGGTCACATTCAAACATGAATGAACTAGATCAATGGTTTTTCAATTTGGCCTATGGTGGATTTTTTCTTATGTTTCATTTTGGCTAAGTGTTGACTTGGTCAACCCTTAGGTTTGACTTGGTTTGACCCAATTTGATTGATTGATCATCTCATGATGATTGTTGATCATGATGAGAGGCATAGGTCAGTTTGATTCAATCAATTTGGTTAGGATTAAAATTTGGCTCATAAGGGGACTTAAGGTCACTTTGGGTCAAGTGAGCCTAAATGGGTCAAATGGCTTGGTCAAAGCTTGATTTGAGTTTGATTGAACTTGTATATGGACTTATGATTGAAATATAAATCCATTTGCAAGTGGTTTGAAGTCAAATGGGTTTTGATTCATTTGACAATTTCATATTCAAAGGAAGAACATGAATATATTTTGGCTTAATTTTTGAATTGAGTTTTGGTTTAGTGATTGAAGTTTGTATTTATATTTGGATTCATGATTGAAGGATTAATTGAATCATGAAGAAAATTCAAGAGTTTGGCTTGATTTGAAGTTGATTTGGCTAAGTCCAAGATTTTGACTTGTAAGGCTTAGGTTGGATTTTGAATGGATTTGAGTTTGATTTTTGGAATTGGTTTTGATTGTTTGAATTTATATTTCATTTATATATGTGAATATAAATGAGAATATAAATAGATCATGAGAAAATTTCATGAATTTGGAATGATTTGATCATGTTCTAGGCTAAGTCTTTTAAGAGGAAATTTAAAGGACTTCAGAAATTTTGGAGTTTTGGATTTGATTTTTGAGTTTAGTTTAATTGATGTGAATTTATATTTCATTTATATATGTGAATATAAATGAGAATATAAATGATTCATGAGAAAATTTCATGAATTTGAAGTGATTTGATCATGATGTAGGCTAAATCCTTAAGATTTAAAGGATTTAGGAAATTTTGGAGTTTTGGAGTTTTGAGTTTAGTTTGATTGATTTGAATTTATATTTCATTTATATATGTGAATATAAATGAGAATATGAATGAGTATGAGAAAATCTCATGAGTTTGAATTGATTTGAAGGTGATTTTGGATAAGTCCTTAAGAGGGAAATTAAGGAATTAAAGAAATTTTTTATGAATTGGGAATTTGAATTTTGGATTTAGTTTGATTGATTTGAATTTATATTTCATTTATGTATGTGAATATAAATGAGTTATGAGAAAACTTCATGAGTTTGAATTGATTTGATCATGATTTAGGCTAAGTCCTTTAGAGAAGATTAAGGACTTAAGAAAGATTTGGAATTAGAAATTTCATTCATGGGTTTCAATCATGGATTTCAATCATGTGGCATTGATTTGAGTTTGGAGAAAATCAAATAAGATTGATTTGGAGTTTGACTTGAAGGAAGGATGGTGAGGAGTGGTTCCAGCTAAGAGTAGGCAAATTTTCCTAACACCCCTAAGGCATGACCTACTCCTATGGCTAACTCTTCTAAGTATCAAGGGCTAGGTTGAGTGTCCACCTAATCACTAGATGTGTCTTAAGACTAAGGAACTCTTAAAGTCTAAGAGAAGTTTTATGCCTAATATGGAGGGGTTGAGAGCTCATTCTAAAAATGAGTTCAACAAGTATGTGAGATGGAAATCAATTTTTTGAAAGAGGAGATCTCAACTTAATCATATATGGAATTTATTAAGTGGGATTTCAAAGTGATGTCATTTTATTTTGAAATGAAATCTTCATTCAATAAATTTGGGTATATTGAATGGAGATGTTTATATGTTCTTTTGAACAATTTATTTTTTTGATTTTGTTTGAGAATGAAACATCTTCAATTGAATGGAGAGGTTTCACATGTGCTTTTGAAAATTTATTTTGATTTTGTTTGGAAAGGTGAAAATTTCAACTTAACACATGTGGAATGTGTTGAATGGAATTTCAAAGTTGTAAAGTTTTTTGTTTGAAGATGCAACATCCATTCAACATATTTGAATGTATTGAATGGATAAACTTATGTTCAAATTTTGTGCTTTGAAAACATGATTGTTGAAATTTTATCTTTGAAAATGAGGTCTTCACTAAAATGAATTGAGTGAAGAAGCTCATTTGTGCTTTTAGAAAATGTGATTATTGGAATCTTACTTTTGAAAATGAAGTCTTCACCCAAAATGAATTGAATGAAGGAACTCATTTGTGCTTTTTAGGAAATGTGATTGTTAGAATTTTTTTTCTGTTAAGATAATTATACATATAACAATCATAAAGATTATTAGATGAAAATGATTTAGGAAAATTTTTGTGCAAAAATATTTTATTATGTGCATTTTTCAAAGAGTGCTTTTTGAAAAGCAAGATTTTTATAAAGGATTTATTTTGTCTTTATTATTTTAGAATGAACCTTTCCATATCATAGAAATGATAAGGAGGAAGTCTTTAAATATTTTCTTTTTATTAGAATTTTTTTACCCATTGGAGAACCCAACGGGGGTTTTAAGACCAACACAGGGTGAGGTCCTAAAACCCAAAGATGTTGGAAAACTTGACTTAAGGATGAAATAAGCTAAGTGCCAATGAAAATAAAGATAGTCTTGGATTCATACAAATGTACAAATCCACTATCGATACTTAGAGACAATGATCATTTACCAAAGATTGAGAGAGGAACCCTCCCTAGCGGAGTCACTAGAAAAATCTATGGTGAAAAATTTTCAATTTCTTTGAAAGAAATGTATACTTCCATCTTCACTCTATACGGGATAAAATAAAGATACAAATATACTTTCTTTTTTTATGCATTTGGACACCATGTAGATCCATAGATGTTCTTAATAAGGTGATCGAGTAAGACATTGAGGAGAAGTGTATTGTCTCAAAAGATAGAAGTCACTACCCTACAATGGACTTAATCACTTGAATAAGGACTCCTAAGTACAATGGGTCTGCATGTGTACTAGAGATTCTTCTCCTACTTTACATGAAAAAGTAAAGTAGGGTTTATTTTAAATTGGGGTCATTAAGTTCTTTATAGGGGCAAGCCCCCATAGTTAATTACATCCTAAGGAAAGAGATTTCTTAGGAATACTCTCAATTAAGGTAAATGATCATTATCTCTAAAGATTGAAATAGGTAGGACTATCAATCGATTAGTTTATTTTGGAAGATCAAATGGGATTGATCAAAGAGAGGGAGGTATTATCAAAGCCAAATGAAGATAAGTAGGAGATGCTAACGATGCTGGGAAACCTAGCAGGAATCTCAAACTATCCTATGGTAGGGCTTTACATTTTTGAAATTGATTTAATTTGTTTGAGTTGAATTTTTCATTAGAAATTTAGGGCTTATGATTCCACAACACAAGTTTGTGGAAATGCCTAGGAGGTGAGGATTTATACTTATGTCCTACAAAGGCGAGAAGTAACCTCAGAACCTAAAGCTAGGGAGCTTTGGCGAGGGCCAAAAGCACAACCTAGATCTAAGGCGACAATGGGTATATGGTTTACCTCCATAAGAGAGAGTAAACCACCCGACTACTTAGACTTATAGCCACCTAGGGGTGGCCACCAACTAACTCCTACAATTTTAAATTCATGTACCCAAGTCATATGCTTTATGCAAGATAGCTAGGCTATTATTTATTTAGAAAGAGTCCAAGTCCTTAAACTCACTCTTTAAGAGACTAGATCATGTAAGGGCATGAAAAATGATCTAGATCTAATGCAAAATATATTACATATTATTTTCATTTTGGACAATCAATTTGACTCAAGCTAATAAGATTCATATGCCTAATGCATGCAGTAAGATTATTGGCCAAAATCACCAAGAAGGGAGGAGGTGTGTTTCCACCATGGCTCTCAAATGGAGCCAAGTTTCTCAAAGGTGGAATCCCTCCAATCAAGAGGAAACAAGATGCTTTTGTGCATGATATTATAAAATAAAATGAAGGGGTTGCTAATCATTTTATCTTGATTTTTAACTTAGGCTTTAAGTGAGGTTATGAGTTATTTATTTTTACTTTTGAGTTGATTAATTTGGTTAAAGATTTATTTTTCCCTAAGAACTTAATCGTCATCAAGGCCATACATCAAGTAAGGAAAAAACTAGGAAAATGATTCCATTTTAATGCACAAGCTAAACAAATCATGAATCAATTTATAAAGCTAGTGCAAAAGAATAAGAGGCCATTTATGGTCGGGCACCACCGCATAAACCTGAAAAAAAATTTGTTAGCCGAGCTCTACCCTTATACAACCTAGATTATAAATGAATTAATTTACAATCAAGTAAGAAAATTCATGTTATGGGGGCCTTCAAGTTTCATTTCATCATTCTTCTTTTCTTCTTTCTTCTTTCTTCTTTGGTTCCTTCTTTTGGATGGTTGGAATGTGGATGCTCCAAAGGCTTCACATGGTACATAATATGAGATCTTATGACTAATGCTCATCCTAATCCCCAAAACAATCATTCTAAAATCCTAATTGCCAAAAACTACATGAAAAGGGAAAAAAAATCTAACTAACACTTGTAAAATAGAGATTATCTAAAACAAACCATACAAATCCCAAGCATGTATATTGGACGTACCACCCCCCATGGGTGACTAAGTCCATCTAGCCTATTGGATTATGCTTAGGGGTATAAGCACCTGCACAACAAAAGCATTTATATTTTTATTTATTACAATGATACCACAATCCCTAGAAGATAATGGTTAGACTAAGATCGCCCTACCATTCAGTCTACGTACATACACCCTAACATCTAGATTAAAACAAAAGTTCATAAAATAAAAGCAAATATCAAACCATGCACTGCCCTAATCGAAAGCTAGAAGTGGTGAC
This sequence comes from Cymbidium sinense, assembly GCA_021442155.1. NCBI lineage: Eukaryota > Viridiplantae > Streptophyta > Magnoliopsida > Asparagales > Orchidaceae > Cymbidium > Cymbidium sinense. Next base: position 130,064,170 of record CM038214.1, read on the forward strand.
TTAGCCTATGCGTGTGCTTTTAATGTTTGTGTGGTATGCTTAGCTATGGCTTTAAGTTAGAGTTTTCTAAGTATGAAGAGTGTTCAACCTAGAAGGGGGCTTTCATTTAAGTTATTTAGTTATCTTGGGTTGATTTTATTTTTTGTTTTGATTAGGTTCAAGTGAATCCTATAATTAATTACTAGGTTGTAAAGAGAGGGAAAGAGAAGAAAAAAAACTTCTCCTTCCTTCCCTACCTTAAGTAATTTCTAAAGTAGATTCATATTTTAGCTTTTTTTAGTGAATATTTTATTTTGTGTTTTAATTAATCCTAAGTTTAGATCAACTCTAAACAAATCTGTTCAAAAGAAAGGCATTTTAAGATTAAGTAAAGTGAATTAATATCACAAAACACACATCACTTGATTTCTTTCCCAACATGTATAACATGCACATGGATGAATCCTAAGTATATCTATACACATCAAATGGGAATGTTTAGCACACTTTTATGATGAATGCTAAATGAGTTACTTAAGAAAATTTGAATGCTTATGATGCATGATTTTCATTAAGTAGAAAAGGGAGTTTCTTATCCAATTTTCACATGCACATGAATGTATGAAAGGCATATAATGCACCATTTGTTAGCAAGTGTAAGTTACAAGACCTACTTAGGGATACTTAAAGCCTTGCAACCCTGGGGTTGTTTAGAATAATATACCACATTCCTTAAATACAAGCATATGTATAAAAGAAATGAATGGAAAATAAAGGATGCAAAAAGTTATACTTCATTGTTTGATTTGTTTATGCAATTTGTATGTGTGAATATGAAGATCCTTCTTAGGTTATAACATGGAAGAGGATAAGAGTAGAATTGAGCAAGTGTTATGTTCTTTTAAAAGAACTATACACTTTGCAAATTTTATTCAAATCCATGTTAAGAGAAAAGAAAGGAAGCAAACATAAGACACATTTTTATATTCAAATGCAAACTTATAAATAAAAAAAATAAGTAACACACTTTTTTTTTGGTAATTGATTCATATATTTTGAAAATAATTTGGAATTTAACAGTGATAATAGCCATTCAACTTTTTTACTTTAGCCAAAACATACAATTTGACATAAGGAAAATATTTTCATTTTAATTTTATTTTTGAAAAGCATGAATGCATGAAATCCATATGACATACACATTTAGCATGATAGGAAAGAAATCAAGTGATGAAAGCAATGTACATTCATCCACCCTAATCAATTTCTAAAGATAATCTTATAAAATAAGAGAGCTTAAAGCAAATCAAGTTGTTTTTAAAGAAGGTCTGAATTTGTTTGGAGTTCGATTTAATTTGAGAAATGTGAGGCCATTTTGCTATTCCTAACCAATTCCCACATGTGTATGATATTTAAATTCAATTTTTAGATGATTAGATCCATATTATATTTATTGTTAGGTTAAGGTATGAATTAAGTGTTTTAATTACCCCTTACCTATACCACCTTAGCATAGTTAATCAAATAATTATGAGCTAATGAAAACTACACAAGGAATTTAAATCAGCAATGCACCTAGTAAGAAAAGGGCCTAATGCATTTGGCTCATGATTAATGATTAATTAAACTAAGGGGTTTAACTTAAGTAACCCCCTCACACATATGAGTTGGATTTTGATTTCTTTATACTTAGGCTCTTGGACACTTAAACATCTACCCAAGATAGATTAATTGAGTTGGAAAGTTTAGAATTTTATGAAATTAATTAAATAGTAGTGAATAAACCCTTAATTAAAGATAGATTAAGAAAGAAATGGGGGTTTAGGGAATATCTTAAAGAAAGTATCTCAAAATTATTCCCTAAACCTCATATTCACTTAATAAATTCTAAATTGACTCAATCAGAGGGCTAAACCACTAATTATACCCTTAATTAAGCCTAATTATATTAAGGGAGTGATTAAGGAATGAGTTAGCAATTCCTCTAATTAATCTACCAATAAATCTCAAGAAAATTAAGGGAGATAGGAGTCATCCCACTAATCATACACAAGAAGTTTAGGATTAATTAGTGGAGTAATTAGGGGGTAATTAGTAAAATAACATTTCTAATAAAACCTAAATTCAGAGAAAAGAATCATTCAAAATCAATTAAAATCAATTTTAGAATATTCTATGTTCAATTATCTTTTCAATGAAATTTATTTCATATGTTTCATATTTTTCTAGGCTTAGAAATGAATTTAGGAAGTGTGGTGAAATATTCCTGCCTTCATCTATCCTCATGAAGAGGATAAATGAAAATAAAAATACACGCCATTTTGGTCTGGACACCACATAGATCCATAGATGTTCTTATTAGGGTGATCAAGTGTGACATTGAGGAGAGGTGTTCTATCTCGAAAGATGGAAGTCACCACCCTACAATGGATATAATCACTTCAATAAGGACTCCTAAGGACTATGGGTCTGCATATGTACCATAGATTCTTACCCTACATTACATGAGAAAGTAAAGTAGAGTTTATTTTAAATCGAGTTTGTTAATTACAGTCTTAAGGAAAGGAGATTCCTTAGGAATACTCTCAATTAAGGTAAATGATCATTGTCTCCAAAGATTTCAATAGGTAGGACTATCAATCGATTAGTTTATTTTTGGAAAATCAAGTGGGATCGATCATGAGGAGGGAGTTCTTATCGAAGCCAAATGGAGATGAGTAGGGGATGTTTAGGATACTAGGAAGCCTAGTAAACATCCCAAACAATCCTATGATTGGGCTTTTCATTTTTTAAATTAAGGGAAATTATTTGTTTGAGTTGAACTTTTATTATATGTTTAGGGCTCATAATTCCACAATACAAGGTTATGGAAATGCCTAAGAGGTGAGGATTTATGCTTATGGCCAATAGAAGGGAGAAGCAACCTCAAAATCTAAATCTAGGGAGCTTTGGTGAGGGCCAAAAACATGACCTAAATCTAAGGAAAAAAATGGGTATTCGGTTTGCCTCCACAGGAGAGGACAAACCACCCGACTGCTTAGACTTACAACCATCTGGGGGTGGCCGACAACTGACTCCTCCTATGATTTTAAATTCATGTAGGGAAGTCATATGCTTTATGCAAGATAGTTAGGCTCTTATTTATTTAGAAAGAGACTAAGTCCTTAAACTCACTCCCTAAAGAGACTAGATCATGTAAGGGCATGCTTCAAATGACCTAAATCTAATGCAAATCATATTACATGTTATTTTCATTTTTGGACAATCATTTGACTCAGGCTTATAGGATTCATATGCTTAATGCCTGAGAAATAAAATTATTGGCCAAAATTAGCGAGAAGGGAGGAGGTTTGTTTCCAACATGGCTCTCAAAGGTCAAGCTAAGTTTCTTTAGCAAATGTGGAAGCTCTCCAATCAAGAGTGAAACAAGATGTTGTTGTGTATGATGTTGTAAGAGAAATACTCATCCATCTAAGGGGTTGCTAATTCTTTTATCTTGATTTTTAGCTTAGGATTTAAGTGAGGTTGTGAGTTGCTTATTTTTAGTTTTGAGTTGATTAGTTTAGTAGAAGATTATTTTTCCCTAAGAGCCTAATTGTCATCCAGGCCATACATCAGAGCAAGGAAGAAACTAGAAAAACATGTCATCTTAATGCACAAGCTAAGCAAAACATCTCACATTTTATAAAGCTAATGCAAAAGAATAAAAGGTCATTTGTGGTTAGGCACCACCGCACAAACCCAAAAAACAAATTGGGTAGCCAAACTTTACTTTTATACAACCCGAATTACAAATGAATTAAGTACAAATAAGCAAGGAATTCATTATTATGGGGGTCTTCAAGCTTCATTTCTTCATTCTTCATTTCTTCTTACTCCTTCTTTTCTTCTTTCTTCTTTGGTTCCTTCTTTTGGATGGTTGGAAGGTGGATGCTCCAAAGGCTTCACATGGTACATAAGGCATGGCCTTATAACCAATGCTCATCCTAATCCCTATAATAATCATTCCAAAATCCTAATTGCAAAGGTACATGAAATGGGAAAAAGTAAATCTAACTAAAACTTGCAAAATTGAGATTAGCTAAACAAACCACACATTCCCAAGCATGTATATAAATAAATTGGACTTAGCACCCCACACATGGGTAACCAAGTCCACCTAGCCCATTTTGGATCATGCTTAAGGGTATAAGCGACCTGCATAGGAAAAGAAGTTACATTTTTACTAAAGCACCCCTTAAGCATAATCCCCTGTAGAAGATAATGATTAGACTAAATCATCCTACCATTCATTCTATGCACATACACTCTAACATCCATACTAAAACATTACATCACAAAAACAAAACAAACATCAAATCATACACTGCCCTAACATAAGACTAGAAGTGGTGATTTAGCCTAATGTGTGTGCCATATAAGGTTTGTGTGGTATGCTTAGCTAGGCTTTAAGGTTAGGAATTTTTTAAATTGTGAAAAGGTTCAACTTAGAAGGGTAGTCTCATTTAAATTATTAAGTTGATATGGGTTAATTTTATTTGATAATTTGATTTAGTTGGAATGAACCTACTTAATTACTAGACATTGTAAAGAGGAAAAGAGATGAGAACTTCTCTTTCCTCCCTACCTTAAGTGATTTCTAAGCTAGATTCATTAATGATTTTTGTTTAGTGAATATTTTATTATATATTTTAATTAATCCTAAGTTTAGATTTTTTCTAAATAAACCTATTCAAAAGGAAAGGCATTTTAAGATTAAGTAAAGTGAATTACTATCACAAAACACACAACATTTTATTTCTTTCCCACATGTGTTTAACGTGCATATGAATGGATCCTAAGCATATTTATACACACAAATGGGAATGTTTAGCATACTTTATGATGAATGCTAAGTGATGTTACTTAAAAAATTTAGAATGTTTCATGTATGCATGATTTTTTTAAGTAGAAGAGAGTGATTCTTTTATCCATTTTTCATATGCACATTTACAAGTATAAAATACATAAGTGAGTATGATACCATTTTAACCAGGGTGTAAGGTACAATACCTACTTAGGGCTACTTAAAACCCTCAGAGTTGTCCAGACTAATATACCACTTTTCTTAAATACATGTACATGTACAAAAGAAATGCATGGAAAAGAGAATGCTAAGTGATTTACTTAAGAAAATTTGAATGCTTTATGATGCATGATTTTCATTAAGTAGAAAAGAGGTTTTCTTATCCATTTTTCACATGCACACATGTATGTATGAAAGGCATTAGTGAGTACAATGTCATTATTAACTAGAGGTGTAAGGTACAAGACCTACTTAGGGCTACTTAAAGCCTCGCAACCTTGGGGTTGTCCAGACTAATATACCACTTTCCTTAAATACAAGCATGTGTACAAAAGAAATGAATGGAAAAGAAAGATGCAAAAGTTTGTGTTGGTTGATTTATTTTGTTTATGTAATTTGTATGTGCAAATGTAGATGTCCTTCTTAAGTAATAGTATAGGAATGAATAGGAAGGGAATTAGGAAAGTGTTATGTTGTTTTCAAATGAACTATACACTTTGCCAAATCCTATTCAATACCATACTAAAAGAAAAGAGAAGGAAGGCTACACTATGCACATCTTCAAATTTATATCCACATGCAAGCATATAAATAATTATAAGTAGCACACTTTCATTCTTAGGTATTTGATTTATATATTTTAAAAATAGTTTTGAATTTAATAGAGATAATAGCAACTCATATTCTTACTTTAGCCAAAACATGAAATTTGACATAAAGAAAACATTTCATTTAAATTTGATTGTAGAAAAGCATGAATGTATAAAACTCATATGACCAACACATTTAGCATGCTAGGAAAGAAATAAAGTGATGTAAGCATGTAATTTCATTCACACTAATTAATTCTTAAAGATAATCTTATGAAGTAAGATCATTTAAAGAGAATCAAAAGTTGTTTAAAGAGACTTTCATTTTTGCTTTGAGTTTGATTTGAATTAGGAAAGTGTGAGAAGGTTTACTGGTCCTTACCCATTCCCACATGTGTGCATTATTTTAGTTTAATTTTTAGGTGATTAGATTAATTTCATGCTTTAGTTAGGTTAAGCTATAGATTAAGTTCATTAATTACCCCTTACATATACCACTTTAACATATTTAATCAAATAATTATGAGCCAATGTATTTTATAAAACCACAAGGAATTTAAACTAGTAATGCATCCTAGGAAAGAAAGGTTCCTAATGTAATTGGCTCATAATTAATGATTAATTAAGCTTAAGGGTATAATTTAAGTACTTTCATAACCCTTCCCACACATATGGGTTAGGTGTGATTTACTTATGTTTACTTAGGTTATTGAACACCTAAGTATCTACCCAAGTAGGATTAGGTTTAGGTGATTAAGTTTCTAGATTAATTTTGATTTTGAGAATTTGATTTGATTAATTAAGTAGATCATTAGTGGATTAACCCTAATTAGATTTAAATTTAAGGAAGAAAGGGGGTTTAGGGAATAGTTGAAGGAAAATATTCCAAAATCATTCCATAAACCTCTTAATCAGTTAAATAAAGTTTAATTATCTTAATCAAAGAATTAAACCACTATTCACATGCTTAATTACACTAAAAGCGTGATTAGGGGTTCATAACTTAATTTCCCTGGTTAACTCATTAATAAATTCTAAGAAAATTAGGGGAGGTAGAAGTCATCCCACTAAACATGCCTGCGAAGTTTGGAATTAATTAATGAAGTCATTAGGGAGTAATTAAGGTTATTAAGTTTTTAAACAAACCCTAATTAAGGAAAATCTACAATCAAAATTCAATCAAAAATAATTTTATTGGATTTTCCTTTGAAGTATCTTTAAAATGAACTTGAGTTTGTATTTTTTTTTCAATTTTTCTATAATTAGTTATGAATTTAGGAAGTTTCAATTGATTTAAGTGATTTTTATGAATTCTACTAATTTAATTTATTAAAATAAATCATTTGGCACTCATAATTAAATACCTTTTAATCCAAAGGTCATTTTAACTTGAAATGTTTATGGTAGGTGCATTTTAACATCAATTGTAATCTCTAGAAATTTCAACTTAATGATATGTATTTTTGGTTTAATTAAAAAAGTTTGATTTATTACTAAAACTCTAATTAAGCTCAAAATATTCTGTAAAATTTATGGATTTTGGGTTTGTTGGATTCCTCTCAGAAAGGTGAATCCAACATGCCCTTGTTTGCAAATTTTGGTTGAGTATTTTATTTTCTATAAAATTTTGAAGTTTTAGGTGATTTTAAATAATTTTTTAAATCAAAAAATCTGCATAGTGCTGACATGGAAACGAGGCGTAATGTGGCACCGTGCGATTGGACACGCGGACCATATAGCATCATGTGATTCATGCGTAGTGCCACATCAGCCAAATGGGTGGGAAATAACCGGTCAACCCACAGAGAGTGACCCACAGCTTGCTCTAGACCATTTGATCGGCAACTGGACAATCTAGATCAGATCGCGTGATCCAGGGGCCAGGATCACGTGATTGACATGTGATTTGAGCCATTTGATTGCACGAACCACATGATCAGAAGGTCTAGATCTAATTAGGCAATTCGAAGGCCTGGGTCATGCGATTAGAGCAGTTTGATTCTGCAAACTGTGAGATCGGATGGTGGCTGTAGTTCGCCAGGGATGAACAGTGATTTCAGGATTTTTTTAAGAAAAAAATAGGATTTTTAAGTGAAAACTTGTCCAAATGGACTCATTTTTGCATTGATTCGCACCAAAAAATTCTATTTTCTAATTGAGATGATTTAAAATAAAAATGCGAGATTGTCTAGAATAGATTTCTAAAAATTATGAGAAAACTATCAGAAAAAGATGGATCCTAAGGCCGGCTATAGTTTTTGAAGGTTACCTCTCTGTGGATGATTTTTGGCGGTGGTGGTGACTTGAGTGTGCTGTCGAGTGAGGGAAGAATCCTTGGACTGAGATTAGATCCTCACCTTCACATCGAAATGATGTTTCCTTCAGTGATCGTCATTTCCTCGCTGAAATCCCCTTAGTTTTGGAGTATTTCTCCAAAATGAAGTGGATGTGATTGCTAATGGCTTTGGGAGCTCTAAGAGAGGGTTAATAAGAGGAATGAGGGTTTCCTTCAACAACTAAAGCCTTAGAATGAAAAGTGAAGTCAAATGAACTAAAATCCACTTTTTGTTTTAAATTTTGGCTCCAAACTCATGTCATTTGGCTTGGCGTGTTTTGGAATGGAAGAGAATCATCCTAGATTGCTCCCTATGGTTGGCTAAGGCATGGAAAGTGGCTGCCATGAAGGACAAGAGGGTGTCCTAGCCATAGGGAGGTGAGTGTCGTTCATGCCAAGTGTTCCAATGGGAGAGGTGAGGTGATTTTACCTCCCCATGAGTCATGGCTGCCCCCAACCACTCCTTGGTTCAAAAAATCAGTGTCCTTGTTACCTATGTGGATCAATGGATGAGTGTCAAGTGGCTAAAGAACAGAAGTGACCACTTGGGAAAGCGTCTTTTCTCATGGAATGCGCTTGACCCAAGGGCAAAGCGGTCATTTGACATTGAATTTAATTTGGGCAGATTTTAAATAAGTCAAAAGTAAGTTGGACCAAATTTTATGCCATTTGAAGTTCAATTGGTTTAATTTGGGTTAAATTGACCCATTTGGGTCAAATCGGGTCAAAATGGGTTAGGTTGACTAATTGGTCAAATTAGGTCAAACAAGAGTTGGGTCAAGTTCAAATGTCTATTTCGAGTATATTGGTTCAATTGGTTTCAATTGATTTGGTTTAATTTGGATTTAATTTAGATTTTGGCCAATTTGATCCTTTAAGTCAATTTGGGCTAAGTTGATCGATTTGACCCAATTGACCAAATTGGCTTGAATCATAGCTTGGTTTGAGTTTGGTTGATCATTTGGAATGGATTTTTATCTTTGTTTCTAATCAATTTGGTTTATATTTGATTTTGGATTGATTTGACCTTTTAGGTCAAGTTGGGTTCATGGTCAATTAGGCTAAGTTGGGTCTAGTTGACCAATTGGACAAATTGGGTTTAATTAAGGCATTGGTTAGGTTCAATAATCAATTTTTAGTGAACTTGAGCCATTGGTTGCACTGAATTTGGTTTAGGTTGCAATTTGGCTAGTTTGGGTTCATGTGGGTTAAATGGTTGACTTGGTCAATGGGCTAGGTTGACTTGGTTTGACCCTATTTCATGACAATTGATTAACCTATGATGATTAATAAATATGAAATGAAGTTCGGATTGGATTAATTTATTTTGATTTTGGTTGAATTGAATTTTGGTTCATGTAGGTCAAATTGACCACTTTGGATCAAGTGAGCCAATTAGGTTTAGTTGGCTTGATCAAGGCTTGATTCAAGTTTGGTTGAACTCACATATGGATTTATGATTTAAATATAAATCCATTTGGTGATCTGAGTCAAATGAGTTTTGATTCATTTGACAATTTCAAGTCAAAAGGGTGAACATGAGTTTGACTTGGGCTTGATTTTTGAATTTGTTTTGGTTTGAGGATTGAAGTTTATCTTTATATTTGGATTCATGATTGAAGTATTGATTGAATCATGAAGAAAAATCAAGATTTTGGCTTGATTTGAGTTTGATTTGGCTAATATCAAGAATTTGACTTGAAAGACTTAGGTTGGATTTTGGTTGAATTTGAGTTTGAGTTTTTAATTTGGTTTGGCTATTTAAATTTATAATTCATTTATATTTATGAATATAAATGAGAATATAAATGGGTTATGAGAAAATTTCTTGAATTTGAATTGATTTGGATTTGATTTGAGCTAAGTCCATAAGATAGAATCAAAGGGCTTAGGAAAGCTTTTTGGAATTTGAATTTGAGTTTTGGATCATGGGTTTCGATTATTTGGAATTAATTTGAGTTTAGGGAAAATCAATTAGGTTGGAATTGATTGTTGATTTAATTTGGAGTTTGACTTGAAGGAAGAAAGTGAGGAATGTGGTTCAAGCTATAGGGTATGAAAATTTTCTTAACACCCCTAAGGCATGATCTATTCCTATGGCTAACTCTTCTAAGTCTCTAGGGCTAGGTTAAGTGTCCACCTAATCACTAGATGTGTCTTAAGACTATGTAATTATTAAAGTATAAGAGATGTCTTATGTCAAAGATGGAGGGGTTGAGAGCTCATTCCAAAAATGAGGTCAACAGAAAGTTTGGTGATTAAATAATAATTAAAAAAGCCTAATTATATGTTTAATCTCATCACCGCCACATGGACCGCAGACGCAGCATGCGCTTTCCATATGGTGCGAAGGGATTGGGTCTTTAACTTATCACATCGTGCGACAATGCTACGCTTTTCTCTCACACTAATCGAGGATGATGAGATTAAAGCCATGATTCTAAAGAGTGAAACATGGGATGCTACGTGTTTTAATCTCGGCCGCCCATCCAAAATGTGTGGATGGATGGCCAGAGATTCATCCCTGTAATTTCTATGAGTAATGGAGACCTTCCATGTTCTAGGGCAAGATCTGGGCTCATTTGAGCTTGGATTAGGCTAAAATTTAGCCTACACCTTCATCATACAATGGAGATCATATCCAATAGCTAGTTTATCATGCAAAGAATATTCCTTTCATAAAGCTTCAAACTATGGCTAGATTAAGATTGGAAAAAGGGTTTACTTTGCTAGAGGTGATCACCGGTGTTCAATTCCATCGAGAAGCTTGGTCTAGTGGAGACGAAGCTTTGCTGATAGTTTGAGGTCTTGAGTTGGGTGCTTGCTTCTAGAGGCCAACTCTACCTTGAACTCCTTGTGGCTTTGATCGAACTAGCACCCCTTTTGCTTTTGGAGCTTAGGAAAGAGCTTAAACAAGTTTGATTTGGGTCCCTCAGGGAGCTTGCAAAGGGAATTAGGCTAGTTTTAAGTGTAGAGTGAGATTGGATTTTGGTTTTCTTCCCTTATTTTTAGCTTGAGAAATTGAGAAATGGGATGTTCAAACTCTCTCTAGGAAGCTTGAGAAGAGTAGCTAGGGCTTGCTCTGAGTTCCTTTTTCTTCAATCGAATTAACAAGAGTGAAGATTGAGTTGAATTAGGGGGAGTATATCTCCCCCAAGGGAAATCGGACAACTGCAAGCCTCCATTCCATTTTGATCCAATTGAGCTTATGCCATGGGTTTGTTAAGACGTTTGGATATCATTGAATTTGATTTTGGCCAGGGAAGAAGTGGGTGAGGTGGCCATGTGCTTGAATTGAGTGGAAGGAGGATTCAATGTGCTCCATTTTAAGGCATGTGGTCAGTTTGGCCATTGGGCTAGGTTGGGTTGACCCAAACCCATTGGGTTTGGTGCACCACACTCCCCAGTGTTCACTTGATCCACTAAGAGGGTGTGAAGTTGTATGGAGAGGATTTGACCAAATTCCAAGTGGATTTGTCCAAAATTTACCCTATGCCTAGGAGTAAAATGGTCATTTGACCTTGATATCAGTTTGGGCATATTTAGTATCATGAGAAAATAGGTTTGGCCAAGTTTCATTGAATTTGGAGTGGTTTGATGTGATTTGGCTCTGGTTGACCCATTTAGGCCAAAATGGGTCAACTTGGGTCAAGTTGACCAATTCATCAAATTGGGTCAAACCAAGGGTTGAGTCAAGTTCATATGCCCATTTGAAATGTTCTGGTAGCTTTGGTTTAATTTAATTTAGTTGAGGTTTGAATTTGGTTCAATTGAGTTCATTTAGGTCAAATGGGTCAAGTTGACCAATTTGACCCATTTGACCTATTTGGGTTAGGTCATGGGTTGGTTTAAGTTTAATTGGTCACATGAAATGAATTGGTATCTTTGTTTCTAATAAATTTTGGTTAATTTTGAATTTGGCTCAATATGATTTGGCTAGGTTAGGTCTAGTTGGCTAATTGAGGCTTTGATCAAGTTCAACAATCATTTTGGGCTGAACTTGACCCATTGGTTTCAATCAATTTGGCTTAGATCAAGTTTTGACACATTTTGACTTTTTAGGTCAAGTTGGGTTAACTTGGGTTAAGTGACCAATTGGACTAGGTTAGGCTCAAATGTTGAGTTGGTCAAGCTCGAACATTGATCATGAATGAACTTAGATCATTGGTTTCAATCAATTTGGCCTATGGTGGATTTTGGCTATGTTGGGCTTCATTTTTCCAAAGTGTTGACTTGGTCACCCCTTAAGTTTCACTTGGTTTGACCCAATTTGAGTGATTGATCATCTCATTATATGATTGATCGATGAGAGAGGCTTAGGTAGCTTAGTTCAATCCAATTTGGTTAGGATTAGAATTTGGCTCATAAGGGTATTTTAGGTCACTTTGGGTCAAGTGAGCCTAAGTAGGTTAAATGGCTTGGTCAAAGCTTGATTTGAGTTTGGTTGAACTCATATATGGACTTATGATTGAAATATAAATCCATTTGCAAGTGGTTTGAAGTCAAATGGGTTTTGATTCATTTGATAATTTCATGTTCAAAGGATGAACATGAGATGGATTTTAGCTTAATTTTGAATTGAGTTTTTGGTTTGAAGTTTGTGTTTATATTTGGATTCATGATTGAAGGATTGATTGAATCATGATGAAAAATAAAGAGTTTGGCTTGATCTGAAATTGATTTGGCTAAGTTCTTTATTTTGACTTGAAAGGCTTAGGTTAGATTTTGAATGAATTTGAGTTTGATATTTGGATTTGGTTTTGGTTGTTTAAATTTATATTTCATTTATATATCTGAATATAAATGAGAATATAAATGGGTTATGAGAAAACTTCAAGGATTTGAATTGATTTGAACATGATTTAGGCTGAATCCTTAAGAGAGGATTATAGGACTTAGGAAAGATTTGCATTTTTGGATTTGAATTTTGGATTTAGTTTGATTGATATGAATTTATATTTCATTTATATATGTGAATATAAATGAGAATATAAATGGGTTGTGAGAAAATTTTATGAATTTGAGATGGTTTGAACTTGATTTTGGCTAAGTTCTTAAGAGGAAATCAAAGAACTTAGGAAATATTTCAAACTTGAAATTTCAATCATTGGTTTCAATCATGGGTTTCAATCATGGATTTCAATCATATAGAATTGATTTGGGAGAAAATAAATTAGGCTGGAATTGATTTAAGTTTGATGTTGACTTGATTTGGAGTTTGACTTGAAGGAAGGAAGTGAAGAATGTGGTTCAAGCTATAGGGTAGGGAAATTTTCTTAACACCCCTAGGGCATGACCTATTCCTATGGCTAACTCTTCTAAGTCTCTAGGGCTATGTTGAGTGTCCACCTCATCACTAGATGTGTCTTAAGACTAAGGAACTCTTAGTGTTTAAGAGAAGTCTTATGTCTAAGAGGGAGGGGTTGCGAGCTCATTCCAAAAATGACGTCAACAGGTATTTATTTAATTAGAAAGAGACTAAAGTCCTAAACACGCTGCCTAAGAGACTAGAGTAGGAGTGCTATGAGCATATGACTTAATCTATAGATGCAAAATCATTTCAAATTTTATTTCAACTTAGACACATCATTTGGAAGAGGATTTAGGATTTCTTATGCCTATATGCATGATGAAATAAGTTATGGGTCAAATTAGCTAGACGAAGGTGTTCTCCACCACAAGCGATGTCCTCACACGTCAAGCATTCCTTTATCATGCAAGGATGGAGAACTTTCATGTTCAAGAGAGAATGAATATGCATACATGATATGAAACATACAACCATATAGCTAAGGGGTTGCTAAATCTTTTTATTATGTTATTTATGTCCTACGATATATGATTAGGTTATGAGTTGTTTAAAATTTAGTTATGAGTGATTAGTTGGGTAGAAAAGTTATTTTTATCCAAGCGCCTAATCGTATCCAAGACATACATTAAAGCATCAATCATTTAAGAAACTATGGAAAGCATGCCATCCTAATGCATAATGTAAACATAACTTCAAACAATTATTTATACTATCATAAAAGAAAAAAAAAGCTGGTGTAGTCGGGTACTGCCGTACAACCCAAAGAGAGAAAAGATGGGTAGCCAAGTTCTACCCTTATACAACCTGAAATATGAAAGAATAATTATAATTGTATTAAATGTTATGGGGGTCTTCTTTCTTTATATCTCCATTTTTGAGGTTCCTTCCTTGAATTGGATGGTGCTTGCTTCAAAGGCATCATAGGGCACCCCAGGACAAAGCCTTTTGGCCATTGCTCATCCTAATCCCCCAAAGCACTAATCCTAATTCCTATTATAAAAATTATACTTATGTGGGAAAAGTAAATCTAGCCACACCTGCAAAATGGAGGTTAGCTAAATATACAAATAATCCCAAGTTGTTGTATTTATAATTTGGACTTAGCACCCTACACATGGGTAAGTAAGCCCACCTGCCCTAACTTGGATTATGCTTAAGGATTTAAGCAATCTACAAAAAAATCATTCACCTTTATTTTTGATCATTCCTTAAGCATAATCACATGCAGAGAACATGATTAGGCTAATATTGGCCTATCATCCAATCTACAAAGCATACACCCTAACATCTAATCTAAAATAATACACCATGAAAGAAAACATACATCACATCATACACCATCCTAACTTAGAGCTAGAAGTGGTGACTTAATTCTAATGTGTGCATTAAGGATTGTGTGATAAGTCTTGTTAAGCATTAGTGTTGTATTTTCTATGTGTAGAAGGGTTCAATTTAACATGAAAGGTTGATTTCACTTGAAGTAGTTTAATTGATTTGAGAATTTTAATTTGTGTTTTCTTTTGTTTCATTTGATTACACTTAACAACTAAGTGGTATAAAGAGAGGAAAAGAGGATTGCCCTCTTTCATCCCTACCTTAACTCACTTTCTAAAGTATATTAATTTAATTTCATTCTCTTTAGTGAATGGTTTATTAAATGATTTAATTATTTCTAAATTTAGTTTCACTTTAAATAAACCTATTCAAAATGAAAGCCATCTTAAGATTAATTTAATTGAATTACTACCACATGACATATATTAAATAAATCTTTTCCAACACATGTAACATGATTATGATTTAATCCTAAGTGTATTTATACATGCAACATATTTTAACTTAAATGATGAATGTATGCTATGTTTAAGATTTATATTTTGTTTGATTGAATTATTTAAACATATTAATTTAAAACTTTATCCTAATTCTTATACAAAATGACATAAGAATGAAATTAAATAGGCATGAGCCGTTAAATGAAGTAATCAAATGACCTCCTTAGAGTTAGCTAAACCCTCATATTCTCGGGATGTCCAGACTATATACCCATTTGCATTCAAACATAGGTAAATTAATATACATGAACATAAAAATTAAGCTCCAAATCATATGTCAAATTAATTCAATCACTTAGTCAATTATGAATGCATGCAATTTTAATGTAAAATGGGATTTTCATTCACTAATCACATATACATATACATGTACAAAGATAAAGGCAAGTACTTGTCATTGTTAAACCAGGGAAGTGAGGTAACCAAATGGCCTCCTTGGGGCTAACTAAAGCCTCATATTTCTGGGATGTCCAAACTATATACTTGCTTTTCTTGGACACACATGGCAGAAAGAAAACCATGCAAAGATTATTTTTTTTATTGAATCATTTATATATATATATATGAATTAAAACTTTATCCAAATTCTAATGTTGAAATACATAAGAATGAAATCAAATGGGTACGTGCCATTGTTATACCATGTAAGTGAGGTAATCAAATGACCTCCTTGGGGCAAGTTAAAGCCTCATGTTCCCAGGATGTCTAGACTATATACCCATTACCATTCAATCTTATATAAATCAACACATGAATAGAGGAAAGAGAACTCAAAATTCATACATTTTAGCTATAACCACATGCATTTCTTATGCATTTATAACTAGCATCATAACACATATTATTATTCATTTATAAGCTTTTAAAAATACATTTGGATTTAATAGTAATAATAATACACACACATATATTAAATTAAATCAACACATGCAAGCTTACATAAAGGAAATCCATTTTGTTTTACTTGATTTTGAAAATATGGATGCATGAATTCAAATGACATACCAAATTTAACATGATCGAAAAGAGGATAATCAAATATAATCATGTGATTCATTCAACCAAGCTAGTTCTTAAGGACAATCAAATAAAATAAAATTATTTAAAGCAAACCAAACCTTCTTTTATTAATTAAGTTTTGGATTTGATTTGATTTAAAGAGGAGAAGAGAAATCATCACTTTCTATTTTAAACCCATTCCCACATTAGTGATTTGATTTAATTTAAGGAAATGTAATTAAGTTGATTCTATGGGTTAATTAAGTTGAACCCTTAATTAAATGAACTAATTACCCTTACCTATGTCACCTTAAAGTAATTAACTAAATAATTATGAGATAATATGATATTCATGGAAACTAAACATGTAATGATCCTAAGAAATAAAAGGGGCCAAATGCAATTGACTCATGATTAATAGTTAATTAGATTAAAGCACTTAATTAATTACTCTTAGAGTTTTCTAACACATGTGGACTAACCATAATTTCATTAAACTCCTTTAAGTTTTTAAACACTTAAAGATCTACCCCAAGATTTAATTAATTAAGGTTCGATGTGATTATAATTTCAACTTTATTATGTTATTTAATTAATTAGTTAATCTTAATTAATTTCATTTTAAAAAAGGGTGAAATGAACTTGGGGAAAGGGGTCCCAACCCTATTCCTTAGTTCACTTACTATTGAACAAAGATTAATAAACTTAATTAACTAATTTGTTACTATTCATAGGATTAACTAATCATTAATCAAATTAAAAGAGAAGTTAAGGTTTAATTAGTCAATTTTTTGAATTAAGTGAGAAATAAATCCCAATAAAATCATGGGAGGTAGAGGTCATCCTATTAAATTAACCCACAAAATTTGGAATTAATTGCTCAAGTAATTAAGAAGTAATTAAACTTATCAAGTTTTGCAAATAAACTTTAATTACTATTTAAAATTAGTTAAGATTATTTTTAATTAATTCACTTCTGAAATATCTTTTAAATGATTATTTATTTGCATTTTTATTTCTCTATGATTTTTTAAGATTTTTAGAAGTTTCAGCCATTAAAATGATTAATTAATTTTAATTGCCTAATCTTATTTGTGCCACATGGCATCGTGGGATTGGCTACTTAAAACTTATCTGACTCAGCGCCTTTGTGATGGTGGTGGACATGCTTTCTAGTCTATCATCTGAGCTAAGATCAGATAATTATGATTAATCTTATAGATTAATAGGATTAAATCATATCAATCTAGCTGATCTAATCATGACTGTCCATTCTGATCACGCGGAATGGACGATGCATGATCTAACATCATGCGAGTGAGGGAGAATGGATTCCATCTGCCATTACTCACTTATTTTGATCTAACTCAAGCTCAGATCAACTCTAAAAGGATCCCACACCTTCACAACATTGATCAGAGGGGATCTAACAATCAAGAACACATGAGATGCACATTTTCTTCAAAAAGCTCCAACCCAATTTTGCTTAAGGATTAGTTTTGGAAGCATACCTCGCTAGAGCTTAAAATTGGCAGCTTGAATGATTGAGGAAGCTTCATCTAGTGGAGATGAAGCCCTGCTGAGCAAAAATTGGATCAATTCCTTGACGTTCACTCTGAAGG
The DNA here is from genome assembly GCA_021442155.1 of Cymbidium sinense. Taxonomy (NCBI): domain Eukaryota; kingdom Viridiplantae; phylum Streptophyta; class Magnoliopsida; order Asparagales; family Orchidaceae; genus Cymbidium; species Cymbidium sinense. Next base: position 130,081,906 of record CM038214.1, read on the forward strand.
CCACAAAGCAATGATTTAGAGCTTAGATTTGATTGAAATCCCACCTCTAGTGCTCAAAAATCTAGGGAGATGATTCATTCTTGCTCGACGAGGCCTAGTGAAGGTATGTGCAAAGTTAATTTGAGTTTAATGGAGGAATAGGGAAGTTAGGTCAGAAATGGGAGTCTCCTATTTCGGGACAGACGGGAATGGCATTTTTTGATAGAAGAATGAGCTTGGGAGCTTAGGGAATGGCTTTAGGGGTTTGGCTAGGATCCCGAATGATTTTTGTATGTGTTTGAGTAGAAATGAGGGGTGTATACACCTCCTTCATCTGATTGGATGGTGGAATCGAGTTTGGCTTTTAGTGGCCATCCAACCATCTCAGGGAGTAGTGGGTGGTAGGGAGGAGGTGAGTTGGCTCGACTTGGTTGGTTGAAGGTGTGGAGGTGGCTACCAAGGAGGAATCATGTGTCCTATGGATTTCAAATGCTCCAATCGGGAGGGTGAAATGATTTCACCTCCCATGGGTCATGGCCAACCCAACCACCCCTTGGGTTAGGTTAGGCAGTGTCCTAGGTGCCTAGGTGGACCATTGGGAGAGTACCAAGTGTCCAAGCAATGGAAATGACCACTTACATGGGTGATTTGTCTCATGTGATGCCCTTGACCCAAAGGTAGAATGATCATTTAGCATTGTATTTGATTTGGGTAGATTTTCAATAAGCCAAAAGTGGGTTAGTCCAAATTTCAAGTAAATTGGAGTTGATTTGGTTAGGTTAGGCTCAATTTGACTCATTTAGGTCAAGTTGGGTTAGGTTGCGTCATGTTGACCAATTGGTCAAATTGGGTCAAACCAAAGGTTGGGTCAAATTCATATGATCATTTGGGATATTTTGGTTAAATTGGTTTGGTTTATTTTGGCTTAGATTTGATTTTGGCTCATTTGAATTCATTTGGGTCAAATGGGTTAAGTTAACCAAATTGACCAAATTGGTAAATTGACTTGGGTTGGGTGTTGGTTTGGGTTTAGTTGACCAATAAAAGATTATTGTAGGCTTTGATTTCAATTAATTTGGAGTTGGTTTTCTTTAGACCAACTTGAACATTTAGGTCAATTTGGGCTAAGTAGTTCAATTGGGTTCAATTGGGTCCAATCATGGCTTTGGTCAAATTCAACAATCAATTTAGAATGAACTTGAGCCATTAGTTGCATCAATTTGATTTATATTTTGAGTTGACCCAATTTGGTCTTTTAGGTCAATTTGGGTCAACTTGGGTCAAGAGGACCAATTGGGTTTGGTTTCACTCAATTGATGGTCAAGTCATATTCAAATAATGATTTTGATTTGGTATGAGACATTGGTTTCAAGGGATTTGAATCTTATGTTACAATTTGGCTAGTTTGGGTTCATATGAGTTAAGGGGTTGACTTGGTCAAATGACCAAGTTGACTTGGTTTGATCTAATTTGTGATTATTGATCAACCTAGGGTGATCAGCAATCATGATGGGAGGTTTTGATGGGCTTGGTTCAATCCAATTTGGGAAGGACTAGAACTTGGCTCAAATAGGTCAATTGACCACTTTGGGTCAAGTGGACCAATTGGGTTTAGTTGGTTTGATTTTGGGCCGAGTTTGATTTAGTTGAGTTTATATATTAGATTTGGGATTGATATATAAATTCAATTACTAACTTGGTTCAAATAGGTTTTGGTTCTTTTGAACATTCCAAGTCAAATGGGTTAAGTTGGGTTTGATTTGGGTTAATTTTGGTTTGCCTTGATGATTGTATATTTCATTTATATTTGTGAATATTAGTGAAGGCATGATTGATTCATGAGAAAATCAATTGAATTTGGGTTTTGAAATGATGGAATTTGGCTAAGTCAAGGAGTTGAGTCATGTGGCTAAGTTTGGATTTTGATTTGGTTTGATTTTAATTTTGATGATTTAAATGTATATTTCATTTAAATTTGTGAAGATGATTGAAAATATGATTGATTTATGAGAAAATCAATTAAGTTTGACTTAATTTGGATTAAGATTTTGCTAAGTTCGTGGCATAGGTCATATGGCTTAGGAAGGGTTTTAATTTAATTTGATTTAGTTTCATTTAGTTTTGATCTTTTGAATGTAGATTTGATTTATATTTAGGAAGATGATTGAAAATATAAAATGATTATGAGAAAATCAATTGATTTTGGATTGATTTAGATTAAAATTTGGCTAAGTTCGTGGGATAGGTCATATGGCTTAGGAAGGGTTTCAAGTTTGGATTTGATCATGGGCTTCGATCATTCAGTTTTTGAATTTGGGTTTGGATTTGGATTTGGATTTGAATTTAATGTTTGAATTGAACTTGTTGTTTGGTTTGAAAAGGTGAACATGGATTGGATTTTGGTTGTAGGGTAGGTGGATTATCCTAATCCCCAAGGCATAACCTAACCCTATGGTTAACTCTTCTAAGTCTTTAGGCTTAGGTTAAGTGTTTATCTCATTGTTAGAAGTGTCTTATGACTATGGAAGTCATAGTATCTAGAAGACTCCTAAGTCTAAGATGGAAAGATTGAATCCGCACTCCAAAAGTGAGGTCAATAAGCCTTAGGCTCCATAGTGTTTCCCTTGGCGATAGATGATTGGAAGATCGAAGCCAAGTTTCACATTATAGAGTCAGATACATCTTTCAAAGCTTTGCTTGGGAGACCACAGATACATGAGAACAACATAGTTCCATCTTCTCTACATCAGTATATGAAGTTTGTCAGAGGTGGGATCGTCTGTTATGTCAAAGGAGATCTCAAGTCATTTACAGTTCATAAGGTCGGCATATATGAGAATGTAGCTTACTACCTCTCACAAAGTCAACAAGTCTATTCTCATGAACTTGGCCAAAGTTTAAAAATAAAATAAAAGAAAATAAAGAGAAAAAGATAAAGAAAAGAATAGGGAAAATGAAAAAGAAAATAAAAGGGAGCAGAAATAGACTTTGAGGAGAAAGTGGAGCCTGAAATTAGATTCCAAATAAAGATAGCCCCTGAAGATAAAATAAACACCACTTTTAGAACCCTGATCAAAATCTATTACTATATGGTCAAGCCCTTTATCCTTAAAAATGTCAGTGCTATATACCAGTGGGCTATCACTCGAATCTTCGATGAACTCATTCAACATCAAGTCAAGTGCTATGTCAATGTTCTTATGGTCAAAAGTAGAGAAAAAGAAGACCATCTCTTTGACTTGAGAGTAGTTTTCAAACAGTTAAGATAATTTAACCTTAAAACAAACCCCCTGAAGTGTGCATTTATTGTAGCTTCAGGGAAATTCCTTGGATTTGTTGTCCAACACCAGAGAATTGAAATTGATCCGGAGAAGATCAATGTGATATTAGAAATGGACCCCATAAAAGTTTCGCTCAACTCAGATCATTCCAAGGGTGGTTAGCATATCTAAGATGCTTTATATCTAACCTATTAAGAAGATGTTAGCCATTCTCAGAACTTGTCAAAAAGGATGCCAAGTTCAAGTGGGATGATAAGTGTGAGCATGCCTTCGAAGACTTCAAGCATTACCTCATGACGTTGCCGATTCTAGCGGGCCTATCCCGGGCAAGCCGCTCATACTTTACTCTGCTACATTAGATGACTACCTTAGTGCTTTGTTAGCCCAAGATAATAACAAATGGAAGGAAAATGCACTATACTACCTCAGCCATCATCTAATTACTGTTGAGGCTAATTATCCACCCATTTAGAATCATTGCCTAGCTTTAATCTTTGCATCCCAAAAGCTACAACACTACATGCTTCCTCATTAGGTGAACTTAATCTCTAGGATTAATCCACTATAGTATCTCATGACTTGGTCGACGCTATCTAGATGGTTGGCACAACGGTCCATGATCTTCTCACAATTTAACATTACCTTTGTACCCCTCCGTGTAGTGAAAGGACAAGCGCTAGCAAATATCTTAGCACACCCCACTTCTTGCTGACTCTCTACTTAGTGATTATCTCCCCAATGAACAAATCATGAATTTAGGGGATACTAGCATTCACTGCTAAGAGATTTACTTTGATGGTGCGACTTCCTCTCAAAGAGGAGAAGAATCACAATCTACTATTCCAAGAAAGGAAAGGGTAGGAATAGTTCTCTTAACTCCTGACCGTGATGTGATCATATTCTCATATCATCTGTCCAATCCTTGTACCAATAATGAAGCTGAATATGAGGCTCTGATTGCTGGTCTGGAGTTAGCCATTACTCTAAGCATCCAGAATATCATCATCTTCGGGGATTCTCAGCTAGTTATCAACCAAATTGCTGGGTCCTATAAGGTTATAAAGCCTAAGCTCCACCACTACCAAAAGTACACCATGGAGTTGTTGCCCTAAATCCTAAAGGTTACCATTTATAAGATTCCTCGAGGAGAAAATATCATAGCATATGCTTTAGCCAAGCTTGTTAAGGAGTTGGCATGTTTGGAGGATGAGTTCATATCAATAAAGGTCCAAAATAGACAAGTCTTATCCCTTATTGATATTAAACTCATCGAAAAGTACTCTCTTTAAGGGGAGGTTGCCATTGCCAAGAAGGATGAGAAGTTAGATTGGAGGCAACAATTCATGGATTACCTAAATAAATGCAAACCACCTTAAGAGAAGTCCCAAGTCCATCAGATGAAGTAGAGAGTACTTTCCTATGCTCTTGTGGATGGTGTCTTATACCGGTGGTCTTTTGATCATATGTGATTATGTTGTTTAGACAAACATGAAGCCTGTAAGATCGTGACTGAGGTACACTCAGGATTATGTGGACCCAACCAATCCGGTCCAAAGATGAAAGCCAAGATCAAAATACTAGGATATTACTGGCCTTCGATGATTAAATATTACATGGATATGGAAAGGCGATGCCACCGATGTCAAATACACGGTGTGGTCCTACACCAACCTCCCAACATTCTACGTCCTACATTGGCCTCATGGCCATTCAAGTGTTGGGTTATTGACATAGGGGGTTCGATTGATCCTCCTTCTTCTAAGGATTATCAGTTTATCTTAGCTACTACTGGCTACTTTTCTAAATGATCAATTCGACTTAGTGATGTCACAGCTCAGCATGTGCTCTAATTTTTTAGGAATCATATCGTATATAGGTTTAGAGTGCCTTGATGAATTATATCTGATAATGTTATTGCATTCAAGAGTACAGAGATCAATAACTTTGCCTAGAGATACAACATAGATTAAAGATATTCTACCATCAACTACCCGAGGGAAAATGGCTTAGCAGAAGCCTTCAATAAAACTCTCATCCAAGTACTGAAGAAGACACTCAACAATAATAAGCGATAGTGGCATGAGCAGTCAGTTGAAGCCTTGTGGGCCTACCACACCACATATCGAACTCTAATTCAGTATACTCCTTTCTCCTTAGTTTATGGATTTGAAGTCATTCTACCATTATAAGTCTAACTCCTATCACTTAGGATAGCTGTGGGTAGCAAGATCACAATAGAGCAGAACACCAAGTTATGGTTAGAAGAGCTCGAAGGTTTGGAGGAGAGATGCCTGCGGTCATGCTGAAACCTCAAGTTGTACAAAGCTAAAATAATTCAAGCTCACAATAAGTTGGTCCATCCTAGAGCTTTTCAAGTAGGAGAGCTTATTTTAGTTCTAAAGAGACTGATTATTGCCTATCGTAAGATGGGAGGCAAGTTTTGACCCACATGGGAAGGCCCTTTTGCCATAAAGAAGGCCTACCAAGTAGGATCTTATCAGCTTATTAATCATACAAGAGAGCGCTCAATGCTTCTAATCAATGGGCTCTACTTAAAGAAAAATTATAAATCATGTTTGAAAATTATTATCCTCAATGAAAATTCCTTTTTGAATTCAATCTCTTCCATGTTGAAAGTGTTCTTGTTTGTGAACCCACCATGATGTGTTTTGGGTAGGTGTAAAGAACTCGAGCAGTATCCTATCATTCATTGACACAATACAAACACAAACTACACACAAACATATAAAATAAACACATATCTTTTATCTGCAACTCGAGTTGAGATAATGATGACACTTACTGTTAGCTACTAGGTCGTGATGTACTACCCTACTAGTGTGTCACCCAGATGTACTACCTTATTAGTTCTACTTGAAAAGTTGTAAGCCTACGCGCTTTCTTTCCAGATTGATCATTGCACACCGACGAGCACCTTAGGTTGGTTGGTTCTCACTATGCTAATAGAAACACCACTCATATTGATATATACACTTTAGGTTGGTTGGTTCTCGCACCTTAGGATACACCACTCATGGTAGATGCAAGTCTGCTATGCTTTCTTCCAGAGTTGGCCACTATACACCTATAAGCTTTCTTTTCCATGGATCATGATAACTCCCATGGTAGCACCTCCCCTGTGGGCACTATATTAGGATCACGTCCTTTGTGACCCAATTTAGACACTACTCGAGTTACTACTAGATTGGACAGCTCTGCTTTCCTAGTAACCACCCCTGTGGATGTTGATTTTAGGGTTTAGGGTTTATAGTTTACGGTTTAGGGTTTAGGTTTTAGTTTAGCATTTAAGGATTTTGATTTTTTTTAACATAGAACAAATGGATAATGAACATTTCTTCTTTTTGATTTCATCAACCAAGTAACACACCAAGTTTTCTAAGACATAAGCAATGACATAGATAAAAAATTAGTATGCATAGAGCAAATCAAAAGCCCTAGATAACTAGAATCATCTCTACTTTAAAGACATAGTTCCATAAGTAGTAGATCAAATCAACCGTTCTTTAATTTCTCCAGTTCCCATCAGAACTATCCTAGCCTCTCGAGTAGCGAGATCCATAATCATATCCCAGATCTCTCCCTCCACCACCACCATGGATGTAACCTCCATCACTCCTCCCACCTCCATAACCACCATTATGACCACCTCCTCCATATCAACTGGCACCTCATCCCCACCACCATTTGTGATAAATGCCTCGCCTTACACCACTAGATCTAGAATGAGCCTAGTTGATGATGATGTTCCTGTCATCAGGATTTTGCACATTCTTAGGGTTTAGGTTTAGGTTTATTAGGTTTTATGGTTTAGGTTTATTTTTATTATTTATTTAGTTACTTTAGGTTCAGGTTTAAGGTTTAAGGTTTAAGGTTTAGGGTTTAGGGTTTAGGGTTAGGGTTAGAGTTTAGGGTTTAGGGTTTAGGGTTTAGGGTTTAAGGTTTTATGGTTTATGAATTTAGGGTTTAGCATTTAGGGTTAGGGTTTAGGGTTTAGGGTTTGGGGTTGTAGGTTTAGAATTTAGGGTTTAGGGTTTAGGTATTTTTTTTTAAATTAAGTAAACCGATAGGTTTACATTTATTTAGTTTATGTTTTATTTACTTTAGTTTTTTTTAGGTTTATTTTTTATTTTTATTTAGTTTAGTTTATTTATTTTAGGTTTATTTATTTTAGTTGAGGTTTTTTATTTTAGTTTATTTTCTAAGTTTAGGTTTAGGTTTAATTTTATTTTTTAGTTGAGTTCTATTTTTACTTTATTTTTTAGGTTTAGGTTTTATTTTTTATTTTAGGTTTAGGTTCTTATTTTATTTCATTTTGTTTATGTTTTAGGTTTTTATTTTAGTTTATTTTATTAAGTGTTGGTGTAAGTTTTGGTTTAGTTTATTTTAGGAATAAGTTTAGGTTTTATTTATTATAGTTTAATTTATTTTAATTTAGGTTTAGGTTTTTTTTATTATGTTTATTTTTTGTAGGTTTTTGTTTTTTTAGTAAAGGGTTTATTTTTATTTTTATTTTTTATTTTTTTCTAGGTTTTATTTTAAGATTTATTTTTTTGGTTTAGGTTTTTATTTTATTTTTATTTAATTTTATTTTAAATTTATTTTAATTTTATTTTATGTTTAGTTTTTATTTTATTTAAGTTTTTTAATCTTAGGTTTATTTTATTTTATAGTTTATTTAGGTTTTTATTTATTTTATTTTATTTTATTTTTGTTAGTTTATTTTATTTTATTTTTAGGTTTAGCTTTAGCTTTAGGTTTTAGTTTTGATTTTTATTTTATTTTATTATTTTATTTTATTTAGTCCCAGATTTTTTTATTTATTTTATTTTTAGGTTTTATTTAGTTTAGGTTTAAGTTTTTAGGTTTTCATTGTTTAGTATTTAGAGGTTTAGGATTTATGGTTTTTGGTTTTAGGATTTAAGGTTAGGGTTTAGGGTTCAGGGTATAAGGTTTAGTGTTTAAATTTATGGTATTTAAGGTTTAGGTTTATTTAGGGTTAGTTTAGGTTTAGGGTTTAGTTTAGATTTATGGTTTCTTTAGGTTAAGGTTTTAGGTTCAGATTGGGGTTTAGGTTAATTTATGTTTTATGATTTTACATTTAGGTTTAGGGTTTAATTTGTTTTTTATTGGTTAGGGTTAGTGTTTAGTTTAGGTTTTATTTAGTTTAGGGTTTAGGTTAATTTATAGTTTAGGGATTAGGGATAATGGTTTAGGTTTAAGGCTTTAGGTTTTAGTGTTTAGGGTTTAGTGCTCTTTTAAAAATTAAGTGGTAAGTTTAAAACATTAATTTATTTGTTAATTATATTAGTTTAATTTATTTTTAATTTTTATTTAGATTTTTTTTATTTAGTTTAGTTTAATTATTTTAGGTTTATATTTTAGTTCAGGTATTTTAGTTTTAATAATTTTTTAGGTTTAGGTTTATTTTTTAGTTGAGTTTTACTTTTCTTTTTATTTTATAGTTTTAGGTTTTATATTTTATTTTTACATTTAGGTTTAGGTTTAGGTGTTTAGCATTTAGGGTTTATGGTTTAGGGTTTATTGTTTATTGTTTAAGGTTTTAAGGTTTAGGCTTTAGGGTTTAGGGTTGTAAGTTTAGGGTTGTAGGTTAGGGTTTAGGGTTTAGGATTTAGTGTTTAGTTTTTTTTTCAAAATAAAGTAAACCTGTAGGTTTAAGTTTATTTAGTTTATTTTTTATTTATTTGAGTTTATTTTATTTTTATTTTTATTTAGGTTTATTTTTTATTTTTAATTATTTTAGTATATTTATTTAGGTTTATTTGCTTTAGTTTTGGTTTTTTATTTTAGTTTTTTTTAGGTTTAGGTTTATTTTTAGTTGAGTTTTATTTTTTATTTTATTTTTAGCAGGTTTTATTTTTTTTTATTTTAGGTTTGGTTTAGGTTCTTATTTTATTTATTTATGTTTAGGTTTTAGGGTTTTATTTTAGCATTATTTTTAGGTTTTATTTATTAGTTTAGGTTTTGGTTTATTTTTAATTTAGTTTATTTTATTTAGTTTAGGTTTAGGTTTAGGTTTGTTTATTTTAGGTTTAGGTTTAGGATTTATTTATTTTAGTTTATGTATAGGTTTATTTTATTCTAAGTTTAGATTTTTTTTAGGTTATGGTTTAGGTTTTGTTTTCTATTTACTTTTAGGTTTTATTTTAAAGTTTATATTTTAGGTTTAGGATTTTGTTTAGTTTTTATTTTAATTTATTTAGATTTATTTAATTTTTTTATGTTTATTTTTTATTTTATTTTTATTTTTTACTCTTAGGTTTATTTTATTTTTTAGTTTAGTTTAGGTTTTTATTTATTTTATTCTAGTTTATTCTTATTTATATATTTTATTTTTAAGTTTAGGTTTAAGTTTTAGTTTAATTTTATTTAATTTAATTTAATTATTTATTTATTTTATTATTTAGTTTAATTTAGTTTAGGTTTATATTTTTTTAGGTTTTAGGTTTAGGTTTAGGGTTTAGGTTTAGGTTTAGTTTAGGTTGAGTTTAAGATTTAGGCTTTAGGGTTTAGGGTTTAAAGTTCATTTAGGGTTTAGGGTTTAGGGTTTGGGGTTTTAGTGTTCAGGGTTTAGGGTTAGGGGTTTAGGTTTTAGGGTTTAGGGCTTATAATTTAGGGTTACTTTAGGGTTTAAAGTTTAGGATTTAGGGTTTAGGGTTTAGCATTTAGGGTTATAAGTTTAGGGTAAAGGGTTTAGGGTTAGTCTTAGGGATTATGGTTTAGGGTTTAGGGTTTAGGATTTAGGGTTTAGGGTTTAGGGTTTAGGATTTTTTTTTAAAATTATGTAAACCGGTATGTTTAGGTTTATATAGTTTTTTTAGTTTATTTTTTTATATATTTTAGTTTATTTTATTTTTTATTTTTATTTTGGTTTATTTTTATTTTTATTTTTATTTAGCTTAGTTTATTTATTTTAGGTTTATTTATTTTAGTTTCAATTTTTTATTTTACTTTATTTTTTAGGTTTAAATTTAGGTTAACTTTTTAGTTTAGTTTTATTTTTATTATATTTTTATGTTTAGGTTTTATTTTTTATTTTTAGGTTTAGGTTTAGATTTTTATTTTAATTTTTTAGGTTTAGGTTTTAGGTTTTTATTTTAGGTTTATTTTAAGGTCTTATTTTGTAGTTTAGGTTTACTTTTAGTCTATTTTATTTTATTTAGTTTAGGTTTTGGTAAGGGTTTAGTTTATTTTTTGTTTAGGTTTATGTTTTTTTTCTTTCAATTTAGTTTATTTTAGTTTAGGTTTATGTTAATTTTTTTATTTATTTTATTTTAATTTTAGGTTTAGTTTTTATTTTAGTTTAGGGTTTAGGTTTTATTTTTTATTTATTTTTAGTTTTTATTTCTAGGTTTGGGTTTTTAGTTAGTTTTTATTTTATTTTATTTTAGGTTTAATTTTTTTATTTTACGTTTAACTTTTATTTTATTCAGGTTTTTTATTCTTAAGTTTATTTTATTTTATTTCGTTTAGTTTATGTTTTTTTTATTTTAGTTTATTTTTATGTTTTACTTTATTTCAATTTTATGTTTAGGTTTAGGTTTAGGTTTAGGTTTTAGTTTAGGTTTTTATTTTATTTTATTTTATTTTATTTATTTAGGTTTAGGTTTTATTATTTATTTTATTTTAATTTATTTTTATTATTATATTTTATTTTATTTTTAGGTTTAGGTTTAGGTTTTTATTTTATTCTATTTTTTATTTTATTTAGGTTTAGGTTTTATTTTATTTTATTTTTATGTTTTAATTAGTTTAGGTTTAGGTTTTTAGGTTTTTAGGGTTTAGAGTTTAGGGTATAGGGTTCAGGGTTTAGGGTTTTAAGGTTTACAGTTTTATGGTTTAGGTTTTAGGGTTTGGGTTTAGGGTTTATGGTTTATGGTTTAGGGTTTAGGGTTTAGTGTTTAGGTTTTAGGGTTTAGGGGATTTAGGCTTTAAAATTTAGGGTTAGCTTAGGGTTTAGGGTTAGTTTATGGTTTAAGATTTGAGGTTTAGGGTTTAGGGTTTTTATAATTTAAGGTTAGTTTATGGTTTAAGATTTAGGGTTTTAGGGTTTAGTGTTTAAGGTTTAGGGTTTAGGGTTAGGGTTAGAATTTAGGGATTCAGGTTTAGGGTTTATAGTTTAGGGTTTAAGGTTTAAGGTTAGTATAGGGTTTTGTGTTTAGGGTTTAGGGTTTAGAGCTTTTTAGGGTTTAGGGTGTACAGTTTACAATTTAGGGTTTAGGTTTTAGTTTAGCATTTAAGGATTTTGATTTTTTATTAACATAGAACAAATGCATATTGAACATTTCTTCTTTTTGATTTTGTCAACCAAGTAGCACACCAAGTTTTCTAAGACATAAGCAATGACATAGATAAAAAATTAGCATGCATAGAGCAAATCAAAAGCCCTAGATAATTAGAACCGTCTCTACTTTAAAGACATAGTTCCATAAGCAGTAGATCGAATCAACCATTCTTCAATTTCTCCAGGTCCCATCAGAACTGTCCCGGCCTCTCAAGTAGCGAGATCCATAATCATATCCAGATCTCTCCCTCCACCACCACCATGGTTGTAACCTCCATCGCTCCTCCCACCTCCATAACCACCACTGCTCCGACCACCTCCTCCATATCAACTAGCACCTCCAGATCCCCCACCACCATTGTGATAAACGCCTTCGCCTACACCACCAGATCTAGAATGAGCCTAGTTGATGATGATGTTCCTGTCATCAAGATTTTGCACATTCTTAGGGTTTAGGTCTAGGTTTATTAAGTTTTAGGGTTTAAGTTTATTTTTTAATTTATTTAGTTACTTTAGGTTCAGGTTTACGATTTAAGGTTTAGGGTTTAGGGTTTGGGGTTAGGGTTAAGGTTTAGGGTTTAGGATTTAGGGTTTAGGGTTTAAGGTTTTATGGTTTATGCATTTAGGATTTAGCATTTAGGGTTAAGGTTTATGGTTTAGGGTTTAGGGTTGTTGGTTTAGAGTTTAGGGTTTAGGGTTTAGGGATTAGGTATTTTTTTTAAATTAAGTAAACCGGTAGGTTTACATTTATTTAGTTTATGTTTTGTTTACTTTAGCTTTTTTTTAGGTTTATTTTTTATTTTTATTTAGTTTAGTTTATTTATATTAGGTTTATTTATTTTAGTTAAGGTTTTTTATTTTAGTTTATTTTCTAAGTTTAGGTTTAGGTTTAATTTTATTTTGTAGTTGAGTTTTTTTTTATTTTATTTTTTAGGTTTAGGTTTTATTTTTTATTTTAGGTTTAGGTTTTTATTTTATTTTATTTTTTTATGTTTTAGGTTTTTATTTTAGTTTATTTTATTAAGTGTTGGTGTAAGTTTTGGTTTAGTTTATTTTAGGATTAGGTTTATGTATTTATTATAGTTTAGTTTATTTTAGTTTTAGGTTTAGGTTTTTTGTTTATTTTTTTGTAGGTTTATGTTTTTTTTAGGTATAGGGTTTATGTTTTATTTTTTATTTATTTCAAGGTTTTATTTTAAGATTTAATTTTTTGGTTTAGCTTTTTATTATATTTTTATTTAATTTTATTTTAAGTTTATTTTAATCTAATTTTATGTTTAGTTTTTATTTTCTTTAGGTTTTTTAATCTTAGGTTTATTTTATTTTATAGTTTATTTAGGTTTTTATTTATTTTATTTTATTTTATTTTTGTTAGTTTATTTTATTTTATTTTTTGGCTTTGCTTTAGCTTTAGGTTTTAGTTTTTATTTTTATTTTATTTTATTATTTTATTATTTTATTTTATTTTAGTCTAGCTTTTTTTATTTATTTTATTTTTACTTTTTATTTAGTTTAGGTTTAAGTTTTTAGGTCTTCATGGTTTAGGACATAGGGGTTTAGGATTTATGGTTTTTGGTTTTAGGGTTTAAGGTTAGGGTTTACGGTTCAAGGTATAATGTTTAGTGTTTAGGCTTTATGGTATTTAAGGTTTAGGGTTTAGGGTTTAGGGTTAGTTTAGGGTTTAGGGTTTAAGGTTTAGGGTTTATGGTTTAAGCTTTAGGGTTAAGGGTTTTAGGGTTCAGGGATTAGGGTTTAGGGTTAATTTAGGTTTTATGATTTTGCATTTTAGGGTTTAGGGTTTAGAATTTAGGTTTTATGGTTTAGGGTTAGGGTTAGGGTTCAAGGTTTAGGGTTTAGGGTTTTTAAGGGTTTAGGGTTTAGGGTTAGTTTTATAGATTAGGGATTAGGGATAATGGTTTAGGTTTAAGGCTTTAGGGTTTAGTGTTTAGGGTTTAGTGCTCATTTTAAAATTAAAGTAAGTAGGTTTATTTAGTTTATTTGTTAATTATATTAGTTTAATTTATTTTTAATTTTTATTTAATTTTTTTATTTAGTTTAGTTTAATTATTTTAGGTTTATATTTTAGTTTAGGTATATTATTTTTGTTAATTTTTTAAGTTTAGGTTTATTTTTTTAGTTGAGTTTTACTTTTCTTTTATTTTTTAATTTTAAGTTTTATTTATTATTTTTTTGTTTAGGTTGAGGTTTTTATTTTATTTTTTAAGGTTTAGGTTTAGATTTTTATTTTAGGTTTATTTTTAGATTTTATTTATTAGTTTATGTTTAGGTTTATTTTTAGTTTATTTTATTTTATTTAGTTTAGGTTTAGGTTTGGGATTAGTTTATTTCAGGTTTAGTTTATTTTAGTTTAGGTTTAGGTTTATTTATTTTATTCTTATTTTAGGTTTAGGTTTTTTTTTAGTTTAGTGTTTAGGTTTTTTTTTTCTTTCAGGTTTTATTTTTAGGATTATATTTTTAGGTTTAGATTTTTATTTAGTTTTTCTTTTATTTAATTTTAGGTTTATTTATTTTTAGTTTTTATTTTATTTAGGTTTTTTATTTATTAGTTTAGTTTAGCTTTTTATTTATTTTATTTTAGTTTATTTTTATTCTTTATTTTATTTTATTTTTAGGTTTATGTTTAGGTTTTACTTTAGGTTTTTATTTTTTTAATTTATTTTATTTAGGATTACATTTTTTAATTTATTTTATTTTTTGTTTAGGTTTATGTTTTAATTTAGGTTTTTTTTGTTTTATTATATTTAGGTTTAGGTTTTTAATTTATTTATTATTAAGTCTTATTTAGTTTAGGTTTAGGTCTTTAGGGTGTACGATTTAGGGTTTAGTGTTCAGGCTTTAGGCTTTAGGGTTTAGGGTTTAGGGATTTTGGGTAGTTTAAGGTTTAGGGTTTAGGCTTTAGGTTTAGGGTTTTTCGAGTTTAGGGTTTAGGTTTTAGGGTTTAGGGTCTAAGGTTTAGGGTTTAGGGTTTAGGGTTATGGTTCAGGTTTAGTATTTAGAGTTTAGGGTTTAGGGTTAGTTTAGGGTTTAGGGTTTTGGGTTTTGGGTTTGGGGTTTAGGGTTTAGGGTTGTAGGTTTTAGGGTTAAGGGTTTAGGGTTTAGGGTTTAGGGTTTACGATTTTAGAGTTTAGAGTTTGGGGTTTAGGGTTTAGGTTTTTAGGATTTAGGGTTTAGGGTTTAGGGTTTACGGTTTACGATTTATGATTTATGATTTATTGTTAAGGGTTTTTGGGTTTAGGGTTTAGGGATGTAGGTTTAGGGTTTAGGGTTGAGGATTTAAGGTTTAGAATTTTGGGTTTAGGTTTTTTAAAAAAAAAATTAAGTAAACTGGTAAGTTTTGGTTTAATTTGTCCATTTAGTTTTTTTGTTATTTATTTTAGGTAATTTTATTTTTAATTTTTATTTAGGTTTATTTTTATTCTTATTTAATTTAGTTTATTTATTTTAGGTTCATTTATTTTAGTTTATGGTTTTTATTTTAGTTTATTTTTTAGTTGAATTTTATTTTTATTTTACTTTTTTGGTTTAGGTTATACTTTTAATTTTTAGGTTTAGGTTTAGTTTTTTATTATATTTTTTTCGATTTAGGTTTTAGGTTTTTATTTTAAGGTTATTTTTTGGTTTTATTTTTTTTATTTTAGGTTTAATTTTATTTTTAGTTTAATTTATCTTTATTTATTTTAGGTTTAAGTTTAGGTTTATTTTTTTTAAGGTTTAGGTTTAAGTTTTATTTATTTTAGTATAGTTTATTTTAGTTTAGGCTTAGTTTCATTTTATTTTGTTTATTTAATTTTTATTTTAGGTTTAATTTTTTATTTTATTTTAGGGTTTAGTTTTTATTTTAATTTTACTTTATGTTTTATTTTTTGGTTAATTTTTTAGGTTTAGGTTTTTATTTAATTTTTATTTTATTTATTTTAAGTTTCTTTTATTTTTATTTGACGTTTAGTTTTTAGTTTATTTAGGTTTTTTATTTTTTAGTTTAATTTAGGTTTTTATTTATTTATTTATTTTTAGCTTAGTTTTTAATTTTTATTTTATTTTCTGTTTAGGTTTACGTTTAGGTTAAAGTTCATGTTTAGGTTTTAGTTTATGTTTTTATTTTATTTTATTTTTTATTTTATTTTGGTTTAGGTTTATTTATTTATTTTAGTTTTAGTATTTATTTAGTTTAAGTTTAAGTTTTTAGCTGTTTAGGGTTTTGGGTTTAGGGTTAGTTTAGAATTTAGGGTTTAGGGTTTAGGTTTTAGGTTTAGGGTTTAAGTTTTAGTTTAGGGTTTAGGGTTTAGGGTTTAAAGTTTTTTTAATAGAGAATAAATTCAGTCTCAACATTTCTTCATTTCGTTTTCATTAACCAAGTTGCAGCCCAAGTTTTCTAAGACCCAAACGATGACAATGATAAAAAATGAGCACCCATAGAGCAAATCAAAAACCCTAGATAAGTAGAATCGTCTCTACTATAAAGACACAATTCCATAAGCAGCAGATCAGATAGGTCATTCTTCAATTTCTCAAGTTCCCATCATAATCACCCTGGCCTCTCGAGTAGCATGATCCACCATCATATCTCAGATCTCTCCCTCCACCACCACCATCGATGTAACCTCCGTCGCTCCTCCCGCCTCCATAACCACCACTACTCTGACCACCACCTCCATATCCACCAGCACCTCTAGATCTCCCACCGCCACTGTGATAACTGCCACCTTTGCCTTCGCCTTCACTGTCGGATCTAGACTGAGCTTGGTTGACGGTGATGTTCTTGCCATCAAGGTCTTGCCCATTTTTAGGGTTTAGGTTTATTTGGTTTTAGGGTTTAGGTTTATTTTTTAATTTATTTTGTTACTTTAGGTTTAGGTTTATGGTTTAGGGTTAGGGTTAGGGTTAGGGTTTAGGGTTTAGAGTTAGAATTTGGGTTATGGTTAGGGTTTAAGGTTTAGGGTTTAGTGTTTAGGGTTTAGGGCTAAGGGTTTAGTGTTAGTTTTGGGTTTAGTGTTTAACGTTTAGGGCTTTTTAGGGTTTAGGGTTGTAGGTTTAGGGTTAGTTTCAAGGTTTAGGGTTTTTTTTAGGGTTTAAGGTTTTTTTTGATTAAGTAAACCAGTAGGTTTAGGATTATTTAGTTTAGTTTATTATATTTTTTTATTTTTATTTAGTTTATTTATTTATTTTAGTTTATGTTTTTTATTTAGTTCATTTTTTAGGTTTATGTTTATTTTTTAGTTTATTTTTATTTTAATTTTTTTTAGGTTTATGTTTTATTTTTTATTTTTAGGTTTAGGTTTAGGTCTTTATTTTATTTTTCAAGTTTAGGTATAGTTTTTTTTTAGTTTATTTTATTTTATTTAGTTTAGGGTTTAGGTTTAGTTTATTTTAGGTTTAGTTTTAGCTTTAATTTATTTTAGTTTAGTTTATTTAATTATATTTATTTTGGGTTTATGTTTTTTTTAGTTTAGGGTTTAGGTTTTTTTTAAAATTTTTAAGTTTATTTTTTAGGTTTAGGTTTTTATTTAGTTATTATTTTATTTTATTTTATTTTAGGTTTATTTTATTTTTATTTTACATTTAGTTTTTATTTTATTTAGGTTTTTTTAGTCTTATTTTATTTTATTAGTTTAATTTAGGTTTTTATTTATTTTATTTTATAGCTTTTATTTTTTATTTTATTTTATTTTTACATTTAGGTTTAGGTTTAGGTTTTAGTTTAAGTTTTTATTTTATTTTATTTTTTATTTTATTTAGGTTTAGGTTTTTTTTTTAATTATATTTTTATGTTTTATTTAGTTTAGGTTTTGGTTTTTAGGTTTTTAGGGTTTAGGATTTAGGCTTTGGAGTTTAGGGTTTAGGGTTCAGGGTTGTAAGTTTTAGGGTTTAGGGTTTAGGATTTAGGATTTAGGGTTTAGGGTTTAGGGTTTAGAAATGTAGGTTCAGTGTTTATGGTTTAGGATTAGGGTTTAAGGTTTGGGTTTAGGGTTGAAGGTTTAGGATTTAGGGTTTTGGGTTTAGGGTTCAGAGTTTAAGGTCTGGTGTTGATGCATTAGTTTAGGATTTAGGGTTTTTGGTGTTATTATTTTTAAACAAAGAACAAATTCAGATTCAACATTTCTTCATTTTTATTTCATCAACCAAGTAACACACCAAGTTTTCTAAGACACAATTGATGATATAGATTTAAAATGAGCACACACAGAGCAAATGAAAAACCCTAGATAACTAGAATAGTCTCAACTATAAAGACATGATTTCATAAGCAATAAAAATGATTGGTCATTCTTTAGTATCTCTAGTTCCCATCAAAACCACCCCGACCTCTCGAGTAGCATGATCCACCATCATATCCCTGATCTCTCCCTCCGCCATCACCTTGGTCATAACCTCCATCGCTTCTCCCACCTCCATAACCACCACTGTGCCGACCACCACCTCCTTATCCACCAGCACCTCCAGATCCTCTATCGCAATTATGATAATCGTCGCCTCCACCTTCGCCTCTACTGTCATGTCTAGACTGAGCCTAGTTGATGGCAATGTTCCTGTCAACAAGGTTCTGCCCATTCTTAGGGTTTAGGTTGATTAGGTTTTAGGGTTAAGGTTTATTTTTTAATTTATTTAGCTACTTTAGGTTTCGATTTAGGGTTTTGGGTTTAAGGTTAGGGTTTAAGGTTTAAGACATAAGGTTTAGGGTTTTAAGGTTTATGCTTTTAGGGTTTAGGGTATAGGGTTTTAGGGTTTAGGGTTTTAGAGTTTAGGGTTTAAGGTTTAGGGTTTAAGGTTTAGGGTTTAGGGTTTAGGGTTAGTTTAATGTTTAGGATTTAGGCTTCAAGGGTTTTAGGGTTTAGGGTTTAGAATTTAAGGTTTAGGGTTTCAGAGTTCATAATTTAGGGTTTATGGTTTAGGGTTTAGGGTTTAAGGTTTAAGGTTTAGGGTTAAATTTAGGGTTTAGGATTTTGGGAATAGGGTTAGTTTAGGGTTTAGGGGTTTTTTAGGGTTTAGGGTTTAGGGTTTTTTAGGGTTTTAGGGTTTAGGGGCTCAAGTAGTGCCACCATCATCATATCCCCGACCTCTCCCTCTGCCACCACAATGATTGTAACCTCTGTTGCTCTTAATACTTCCACAATCACCATTGCTCTGACCACCACCTCCATATCCACCAGCACCTCCAGATCCCTGACCTCCATTACGTTGACCACCGCCTCCACCTTTTCCTCCACCGCCAGATTTAGACTGAGCCAGGTTGACGGTGATGTTCTTGCTGTCAAGGTTCTATCCATTCTTAGGGTTTAAGTTTATTAGGTTTTAAGGTTTTGGTTTCTTTTTTAAATTTATTTAGTTACTTTAAGTTTAGGTTTAGGGTTTGGGGTTTATGGTTAGGGTTTAGGGTTTAGGGCTTAGGGTTTAGGATTTAGAGTTTTAGGGTTTATGCCTTTAGGGTTTATGGTTTAGAGTTAGGGTTTTGGGTTTAGGGTTTTTTTTTTGGGTTTAGGGTGGGTTTTGGGTTTGGGGTTGTAGGTTTTGGGTTAGTTTTAGGGTTTAGGGTTTAAGGTTTAGGGTTTTGAGTTTATGATTTAGGGTTTAGGGTTTAGGGTTGAAAGTTTTTTTAAAAAAAATTAAGTAAACTAGTAGGTTTAGGTTTAATTAGTTTAATTTTTATTTATTTTATTTTATTTTATATTTTTATTTAGGTTTATTTTTATTTAGTTTGCTTATTTATTTTAAGTTTATTTATTTTAGTTTATTTTTTAGGTTTAGGTTTATGTTTATTTTCTAGTTTAGTTTTATTTTTATTTTAATTTTAGGTTTAGTTTTTATTATTTATTTTTAGGTTTAGGTTTAGGTTATTATTTTATTATTTTAGGTTTGGGTTTTAGGTTTTTATTGTAGGTTTATTTTTAGATTTTATTTTTTTAGTTTAGGTTTAAGTTTATTTTAGTTTATTTAATTTTATTCAGGGTTTAAGTTTAGGTTTAGTTTTTTAGGTTTAGGTTTAGGTTTAATTTATTTTAGTTCAGTTTATTTTAGTGTAGGTTTATGTTTATTTAATTTTTATTTTAGGTTTAGGTTTTTTTTAGTTTAGGGTTTAGGTTTTATTTTTTATTTATTTATAAGCTTTATTTATAGGTTTATTTTTTTAGGTTTAGGTTTTATTTATTTTTTTTTAATTTTATTAGGTTTATTTTATTTTTATTTTAGGTTTAGTTTTATTTTATTTAGGTTTTATTTTTTATTTAGTTTAGGTTTTATTTATTTTATTTTAGTTTAGTTTTTTATTTTCATTATTTTTTTAGGTTTAGGTTTAGGTTTTAGTTTTGGTTTTATTTTATTTTAGTTTTTAATTTTATTTATGTTTCAGTTTTTATTTATTTTTTTAGGTTTTATTTTGTTTTGGTTTCGAGTTTTAGGTTTTTAAGGTTTAAAGTTTCATGGTTTAGGCTTTTAGGGTTAAGGGTTAGGGTTTAATGTTTTGGGTTTTAGGTTTAGTGTTTAGGCTTTAGGGTTTAGGGTTTAGGGTTTTATTTTAGGTTTAGGTTAGTTTAGGGTTTAAGATTTAGGCTTTAAGGTTTAGGGGTTTTGAGGGTTTACGGTTAGTTTAGGGTTAGTTTAGGGTTTAGGGTTTTAGGTTTTAGGATTTATGGTTTAAGATTTAGGGATAGGTTTAGGGTTTAGGGTTTAGGGTTTAGGGTTTAGGGTTTAGGGTTTAGGGTTATTGGTTTTGGGTTTGAGATTTATGGTTAATTTTAGGGTTTAGGGTTTAGGATTAAGGGTTTAGAGTTTAGGGTTTAAGGTTTAGGGTTTTTTTAAATTAAGTAAACCAATAAGTTTAGGTTTTCTTTTTTAGTTTATTTAATTTATTTTTTTATTTATTTTATATTTTATTTTATTTAGATTTATTTTTATTTTTATTTAGTTTATTTTAGTTTATTTTTTGTAGTGTAGGTTTTTTATTTTAGTTTATTTTTTAGGTTTATTATTAAGTTGAGTTTTCTTTTTATTTTATTTTTTAGGTTTAGGTTTTTAGGTTTTAGGGTTTTGATTTAGGGTTTAGGTTTTAGGGTTTAGGTTTTAGTTTAGGTTTTTTAGGTTTTAGGGTTATGGTTTATCGTTAGGGTTTAGGGTTTTGGGTTTTGGGTTTAGTGTTTAGGCTTTAGGGTTTTTAGGGTTTAGGTTTTGGGGTTTAGGGTTTAGGGTTTAGGTTTAAGGTTTAGATTTTTAGATTGGGTTTTAGGGATTTTGGGTTTATGTTTAGGGTTTAGGGTTGTAGGTTTAGGGTTTAGAGTTTAGAGGTTTAGGGTTTAGGTAGGTTAGTTTTAAGGTTTTAGGGTTTAGGGTTTAGGTTTTGGTTTTAAGTTTTAGGTTTAGGTTTAGGTTTAGGTTAGTTTAGGTTTTAGTTTAGGGTTTAGGGTTAGGGTTTTTTATTTTTTTATTTTTAAGGTTTAAGGTTTAAAGTTTTGGTTTAGGGGTAGGGTTCAAGTTTTAGTTTTGGGTTTAGGGTTTTCGGTCTTTTTTTTTAACAGAGAACAAATTCATATTCAACATTTCTTCTTTTTGACACCAAGTTTTCTAAGGCACAATAGACAAAAATGAGGATGCATAGAAAATCAAAACACAGATACTAGAATCATCTTTGTGTAAAGACATAGTTCCATAAGCAAGATTGGATTGGTTTCTCCCATCCCCATGAACCAGGCCCCCAGTGAGTAGTGGGATCATCATGTCCCGATCTCTCCCTCCACCACCACCACAGTAACCTCCAGCTCTTGCATCCATAACCACCTTTGACCACCACCTCCATATCCACCTCAGATCCCCACCACCATAGCAGTCTCCCTGCCTTCACCTCCTTTTCTAATCTAGTGAGCTTGGTTGACGTTGATGTTCGTGCCATCAAGGTTCTGCCCATTCTTAGGGTTTAGGTTTAGGTTTAGGTTTAGGTTTATTTGGCTTTAGGGTTTAGGTTTATATTATCATATATTTAGTTACTTTAGGATTATGTTTAGGGTTTCGTGATTAGGGTTTAAGTTTTAGGGTTAGGGTTTAGGGTTTTGGGTTTAGAGGTTAAGGTTTAGGGTTTAGGGTTTAAGCATTTGTACTTTTAGGGTATAAAGGTTAGGGTTTAGGGTTTAGGGTTTAGGGTATAAGGTATATGGTTTAAGGTTATATGTTTAGTGTTGTATTAGGATTAGGGTTTAGGGTTAGTTTTAGGGTTTATGGTTTAGGGTTTAGGATTTAGGGTTTAGGTTTTTTTAAAAAAAATTAAGTAGTAGTAGTTTAAGTCTTTTAGTTTATTTAGTTATTTTTTTTATTTATTTTAATTTATTATATTTTTATTTTTATTTAGGTTTATTTTTTATTTTTATTTAGTTTAGTTTTATTAATTTAGGTTTACTTATTTAATTTAGATTTTTTATTTTACTTTATTTTTTAGGTTTAGTTTTAGGTTTAGGTTTATTTTTTAGTTAAGATTTATTTTTATTTTGTTTTTTAGGTCTAGGTTATATTTTTTTTTACTTTTAGGTTTAGATGTAGGTTTTTATTTTATTTTTTTAGGTTTATTTTTTATTTTATTTTGGTTTTGGTTTATTTATTTATTTTATTTTTAGGTTTTATTTAGTTTAGGTTTAAATTTTAGGTTTTAGGGTTTAGGGTTGAGGGTTTAGAGTTTAGGGTTTAGGGTTGTCGATTTTAGGGTTTTGGGTTTATGGTTTAGGGTTTAGGGTTTATGGTTTTGGTTTTTGGAGTTTAGCATTTAAGGTTTTGGGTTTTATTTTTTTATTATATTTTTAAATTAAGTAAACTTGTAGGTTTACATTTATTTAGTTTATTTTTTATTTATTTTAGTTTATTTTAATTTTAATTTTTATTTAGGTTTATTTTTATTTTTATTTAGTTTCTTTTATTTATTTTAGGTTTATTAATTTTTGTTTATTTTTCAGGTTTATGTTTAGGTTTAGGTTTATTTTTTAGTTTAGTTTTATTTTAGGTTTAGGTTTTATTTTCGATTTTTAGGTTTAGGTTTTTATTTTATCTTTTAGGTTTAGGTTTTAATTAAGGTTTATTTTTAGGTATTATTTTTTAGTTTAGATTTAGGTTTCTTTTTAGTTTATTTTCTCTTATTTAGTTTAGGGTTTAGGTTTAGTTTATTTTAGGTTTAGGTTTAGGTTTTATTTATTTTAGCTTTGGTTTATGATTATTTTATTTTTTTTATTTTAGGTTTAGATTTTTTTTTAGTTTTGGGTTTAGGTTTTATTTTTTTATTTATTTTTAGGTTTATTTTTTAGGTTTAGGTTTTTATTTGGTTTTTTTATTTTATTTTAAGATTATTTTATTTTTATTTTATTTTTATTTTAAGTTTAGTTTTTATTTTATTTAGGTTTTTTAATTTTTAGGTTTATTTTACTTTTTAGTTTAGTGTAAGTTTTTATTTATTTTATTTTAATTTAGTTTTATTTTTTTTAATTTTTAATTTTTTAGGTTTAGGTTTAGGTTTATGTTTTTATTTTATTTTATTTTTTAATTTTATTTAGGTTTAGGTTTATTTATTTATTTTTGTAGGTTTTATTTAGCTTAGGTATAGGTTTTTAGGTTTTTAGGGTTTAGGGTTAGGGTTTAGGGTTTAGTGTTTAGGGTTGAGGGTTTAGGGTTTGGGGTTTAGGGTTGTAGGTTTTAGGGTTTAAGGTTTAGGGTTTAGGGTTTAGGGTTTTAGGGTTTAGTGTGGTTTAGGGTTTAGGATTTTAGGGTTTAGGGTTTTAGGTTTAGGATTTAGGATTTTTTATAGGGAAATTAGGAAAATTTTATTGCCACAAAGAAAAGGTACAAAGTCCTTAGAGGGAAATCTCTAATGCTCAAGAGCTACAAAAGTCCTAAAGAGGTAAGCCCCTAACTAATACAATAGTTAATGAAAAAGCAGCAAAGGAAAAAGAAATAGTAATCCACAAAAAAGAATATGGCAACAAACTTCCTCGGCTCCTTCTGAAACTAGCACGATCCACCATCAATTGTCTCCCAACCTGTGAAAGAGATTTGCAACATGCTTTTAAAGGGATGAGTACAAATAATCAAATAATTAATCAAGCATAAAGAGTAAGAGCAGATAAAAGAATAAGATAAAGAAAAGGGCTCGATTACAATCGACTCGAGGGCAACATGTGAAAGCATCAGACTTGGTGAAGGGTTACAATTACATATAGTACCAACCAAAAGATGAAAGAGTGGGAAACATCAAGGCCATCATCTCGACATACCTCTTGTAGCATCTTACTAAGGACAATCATCACAGAACCTACATAAAACTTCAAATAAATATAACCTCCAAACACTCGAGATATTAAGTTGGGTATAATAGATAAGGAGGTAAAACCATGGGGATAACACCAGGGAGAGGGAGCACCACCAAAGCCACCAAGAATGGATAACAAAATCACTAGGAACAAACATCGAATATGAGAAAAAGCACTAAACTGAGACAAGACAAAGGCAAAAGGAAACACATAGGTGGTAGGATCCTCCATTAAAAGGATATGCAAAGAGCCCAAAGCAATAATATCAATCTAGACAAGACTAATAGCAAGAGGGTTAGGCAACAAGGTAACCATCCAAGCAGAAAGGGGAAAGGTTTAGCCACCCATAGAAAATCCGTGAAGAAACAAGAAGAAAAGAATGATAGAAAGATAAGCAGCGGGTTCCCAACATAGTCTCTAAAGGAGCAGGAAAATTAAACCAAAATAAGTACTCCTTTAACCAACCCAGACCCAAAAAGCAAGGAAGACCACCACAAGCCACCATAATAGCCAAGGATTCAAGTCATGAAACCAGAACCATCGGTAAAAAAGCCAACATCATCATCACATAAAAAATATCCACAGGGATATAAGTCGGTAACTAATCTAATCTAAGGAAAGGAGAATCTAGTCTAGAAAGATAGACACAACAACCAATGACAGAAAAAGAAAATGCCCAGTAGGACCAAATACCATCCAACAAATAGAAACAACAGTAAAACAAAAACCCAATAGAACCACCATCAGGCAAAAAAATAGCCCCAGTAGTCTTGATGTTGAACAAAACCAAAACCAAAACCTCGATATAGAGGACAAACCCATATTCAGAAGATATAATGATCCAATTACATCCATCCTCAAACTAATCCAAAACAAAAATAAAGTAAGGGTAAAGTGCTGCAAAAAAATAGTTCTCCAAGCTACAAAAAATAAATAGCCTCAGGGCACCAATCCCTCTTAGTAGGGACAATAACATAAACAAAGCTAAAAGCCACAATCGATTATCAAACCCCAACCAAGAAACCCACACCCAAAATAACACCAAAACCCAAAAGGACAAGAGTAGGTGAGAAGGGTGAAACATGAGAGAATGGACAACCAAAAGAACATGAATAACCATCCTAATCACAAATAACTAGGTGACAAGTCATCCAACCGAACAACCATTCTAGAAAACTCAAAAAATGACCACCAGAAAGAGAGAGGAACCAAAGGCGGTAACAAAGTGAGCAACACCGGAAGGGAAAAAACCCACATCAGACAACAACCAAACTAGGAAAGTCAAGACAAAATACTAGGCTATCTGAGATCTAACCAATAAAGAGAACCACACCAATCAGAAGACAAGCAAAACCCAATTTCCTCCACCTAGTACAAACACATCCACCAGTGTGGGAGAGAAAACAAACCATAAACCAAAAATTGCAGTAGAAAGCCAAAAAAAGAAAAATAACCCCAACCAATCCAAAAGATAGAAAGAACTCAAACTGGAGAATAAAAATAGATTTAGGTGAAGAGAAAACTCAAGACCAAACTAGCAAAGAAAATAACCAGTTCTAAGAAAAAAACACCACCATAGAGAAAGCCAAAGCCTCAACGGAAGAAGGAAAATTTAAAATCCTCTCAGGTAAGGCAATCTAGTTTTATCTAGATTCACAAGACCCTTTAAAAGGAAAGGTATGTCATCATTAGAAAAAATTTGCAAACAAGAAGACTTGGCGAAAATCTGACAATTGCCTTCCCTATAAATATAAGAAATTTGAAAATCTAGGTTAGCGAAGACTCTAGTATGATTAAGCAAATAGAATACATTAGCATTAACATGTGAATTAGATTTAAGTAAATCTAAAAGAAGGAGAACATCAACTTCAAACCAAATCTTATGAAAACCTTGTTGTAAACAAATGGAAATTCTATGATGAATGCCTTTAAGTTCAGCAAATAAAATAGAACAAGGCTCTAAAGGGATAGCAAAAGTAAAAATAACCTTGCCACTATGATCTCTCAAAATCCCACCACAACCATAATAAGAAACTAAGCCATCAGTGTTAACTTTAATGTAATGATAATTAGGTTTAATCCAATATATAATTTTCTGGGTAGGAGAGACATTATAAGGAGGAAGGTTAATCCAAATTTAGACTTGTACCCATTAAAATTGGGTGAGTAAGAAGATTAGCTTTGAAAAGAGACAAAATTTTATATTTGGATCTATGATATGATTATAATTCATAGGAATATTATTACTTTACATCATTTCTATCCATCAAAATATACCAAAGAATAGTAATAGCTAATGCAATTTTAACATGACCCTTAGAAGTATGAGAATCATGCTTCAGGAGTTGCATAATAGAAAATGAACCATTAAAGTGGAAGTCTTAAAAATATTATCATACCAATTCCACATTCTTGCAGCAATAGGGCCATTCATAGAAACATGATCCACACTTTCAATGTGATAGCAACAGTGACATTTAGAGGGGAGTTGAAAACCTTTTTTCAAAAGAGCATAGCATCAGGATATAATGCTTAAGAATGCAAGTTAAGATCAGTATGAAATAGGGATACTATTATTCCATATTTTAGTAAAACCAAGGACTCTTGATATTTAAATCGATAAAATGCTACACATCCTTAAAATAAAATCTCGAATAAGAAATTTTTAAAAGAATTTTGTCGGGTTCATTAGGGTGAGGGAAAATTTTAAGGATTTTATTGATGATCACATTAGGGACAAGGTTATTCAATTGACCCACATCTAATTATTATTAATTGGCGATGAACCTTAAGCACCACAGTGGAATGACTATTGAGAAGGGAATCAATAAAGCCCTGACCAAGCCAATTATCTTGCCAAAAAAATGAGGAACCAGAATTGATACCCCAAGAAATTAAATTCTCAACACTCCATTTGATACTACAAAGTCTTCTCCAAATAGGAGAATCCCTAGATTTGAAAGCACTAATGAGGGGGTCTTTGCCCTAACAATATTTAGCATGCATAAACTTTGATCGGTAACTATCTTTATTTCTAAAGTTCCACCTTATTTTATAGAAAAAATAATTAATAGAATCCTCTAAGGTTTTGCAACCCAAGCCACCTTCATTATTAGTACCACAACAGTTATGCCAACTAGCCCAATGTAATCTTTTGGTAGATGTATTAGATCCCCAAAAGAATTTATTAAAAGCCTATTAATCCTTTTAATAATAGAACAGGTATGGACAATAGTAGATAATTGATACATTGGCAGAGAGCAAAGGGTACTTTTGATCATGATAAATTTAGCACCAAAGGGATTAAATGAATCCCAAGAGGAGGTTTTCTTATTTACTTTTTGAATAACTTAATCAAATAAAGAAGACCTTTTCGTGCCTCTATATAAGGAGATAGAAGAGCTAGTAATAAAAAAACTTTTATTAGGATTAGTATTCAATCACCATGAATTAAGAACTTACATAATTTTTTAATGTAATGAGTGGAGGCATTGCAAAATATAATGAAATCAACAGCAAAGCTAAGGTGAAAAATGGGAAACCCATCAATGGTTCTATAGAACATGTTAGGCATTAAACTAAACATATGCTCAAGACATCTAGAAAGATATTCCACTACAATAATGAAAAGAGCAGGAGAAAGAGGGTCACCTTGCCTTAGCCCATGATTAGAGGAGAAAAAACCATGTACTCACCATTAAGAAGCATAGAAAAATAAGAATTCTCAATCTCATTCTTAATTAAAGAAATAAATTGATTAGATAACCTAAATAAAGCCAAAATTTTATATAGGAAAACCTAACCAATATTATTGTAAGCTTTGGAAATGTCAAGCTTAAAAAGCAGGTTTCCATCGTGAACTTTGGCATTCAAATCATGGATCATCTCTTGAGCTAAAAGTACATTATCAGAAATGGATCTCCCTTTAACAAAATTGGTTTGATTGGGGTTGTAAAATCTTAAATAAGTTTTTAAAAAAAAGAGCAAAGGTGCTATAAAATATTTAGGAAAGGATAATGGAGGTGCTACAAAATATTTGGGAAGGATACTACTTTAAATATCTCTTTAATGACAATCCAACATTTTGGAAAAAAAATTATAACCATAACCATTGCCAAATCTTTATTTATATTCAAAATATCAAATTTCAATCTTAGAAGGTAAGAAAGCATATTGTTATCCTCATCCAAATTAGGAATAACTTACAAGAAATATCATTATAAGCAACATTTTTATTGAAGCTCTTTATGGACAAAAAGGACTCCTATCCATCCTTTATCCAAACTCATCATTAATTTTAATTTTATGAATATGGTTTATAGCTTTTTCTTTTTTATGGCATGGAAATATTTGGTATTGTGATCTCCATATCCATTTCATAGAAGCTTTTTTTCTCCAATAAGTCTCCTCCATATCTTGAAAACATGTCAATCTATAGCTTGAGCCAACATCTGAATTTTAGAAGGATCATTAACAACATCTTCCAAAATGATCACCTCATTCTCCATTTTATTAATATCGATAAAAATATTCTTAAAATAATGTTTATTCCACCAAGAAGGGCATTGTTTAAGTCTTTTTAATTTGAACCACAATCTCATCAATTCAAAAATAGAGTCATCATGATGTAGAGGTTCTCCCCAGTTACTAGCAACAACATTGAAAAATCTATCATCCATAATCCACATATTTTGGAAATGAAAAGGGACAGGGGAGAAGGATTTGGTAGCATTAAAATTAACATTAATAAGCAAGGGAGAATTGTCCAATAGGGTTACTTAAGTGCTCCATAATATGGAAAATATTAATCCATGGATGATTAAAAGAACCCTATCAAGCCTTTGCCACAATTCATAATTATTAAAAAGTGACCCAGTAAAGCCAATGAGTAAGATGACATTTAAGGATCATGTTATTAAAATCTTCCATAGAAAATAAGTTAGGAGCATTTCCACAACATTCAGGAAGTAGAGATAATCTAAAATCTACCCACAAACCAAGGAGAATCAATAGAAGAAGAAAGACTAATAAGTTTCTCCCAAAGAATGGATCTACCATTTCTATTACAAGAAGCATAAACAAAGGAACCAGAACAACTAAAATTATTATAAGTAGTCTTAACATTCACAACTTGGGATAAATCATCCAAGATCTACATAACATAGGGACTATTCCAAAAAAATCCAAATTTTATTACTAGAGTTAGCAAAAAAAATTACTAAAGAGCCAATCATTCTAGCAACATAATAAATGTTAGAAGGAATAATAAATGGTTCCAAGATAGCCAAGAAGGAAATGGTATGAGTAAAAATTAAGTTTCTAATTTTATTTCTAACAAAGAGGGTATCAATCCCTCTCATATTCCAAATTAAGAAAGAAACCATTTATTTTTGGGCAGAAGAGCCAGATCTAGTAAATTTGGCAAATTAGGAAGTTCGGTTTTAGGAGTTTTATTTTTCTTTCTAAAAATAGTTTGGAACTTATTATTCATATCCACTACATCTGAGAGATCATTAGGGTTGTTTTGGAGAAAAATTTGCACATTTAAAGCATCATTGCAAACCACTTCACCCTCTTCCAAATCATTAGGTTGAAATGTCAAAATAGAAATCAGTTCAACATTAGAAGGAGGCGGAAAATGATTAGAGCCATTTAAAGCACAAGTTCCTAAGTCAGAATTAGAAGCCTTTTCATTAGTTTCTCTCCATTCAAACCCTCATCTAGGATCATATTCTCATCAATTAATGGTGGCATAGAAGCAGGAATTGAATCATTTGAGACAAAATCATCATCCATAAGTTTCAAAAACATATTATTACCCATATTATTACCAATATCGAGGGCATTCAACTATATAGAATCATTGAAGGGTAAGGCATCCTTATTAACATGACTGACATCTAAAAATTTTTCAGACTTAAAAACTGCAGCATTCTCCACAGAAATAGTGGGTGGATCAAGATAATGTCCCTCAGTTTTAGGTAAAGAAATGTCCATAGAAGCATAATTTTGTGCTTTAACCAAGGGCACCTTAAGGTTGGGATCCAAATTATTATTAACCAATTTTGGCTTCTTAAAGTGATGGTTAACTACAAATAATCTGAAAACCCATGACCATGAATTTTATAATGGGAACAAAAAATAAGAAAATTCTCAAATTCCACTATTGCAAATATCCATATTTCTCTAATCCTAAATTTCCTGAAATTTTTTACTTATATCCAACTTGACTAAAATCCAAAACAGCGAGGTTAGAAGAAGTCGATCGACTTGAAGGGATGGTGACATCATACCCATAGAAAAGAAATTCATGATTAATGAAATGGACACGAGATTAGGAGAGATCCAAATGAAACAATAAGATTCCTCTTAAATATCAAAAGAGGCATCCATTTGAACAATCTTATCGAAAATTGAAAAAAAATACAACGATGAGAAAAAACATGAGAGTAATCCAAATTGTTGGAAAGCTAGATCAATACATGACATGAGTCGATCAATCCAATAGAAAGAATTCTAGAGAGTTTCATGTGATGGAAGAAAGATCGAATATTCTACAAAATAGGATGATGCAAAGCAAATTTACCACCAACATAAATTTAAAAAGCTTCGCAAGCCTTTCCACAACTGAATCTGAACACATTATCACAGATACACCCCAGAAGGAAGTCAAAATAAGCTCAAGAGACTCACTAGTGAAATTAGCCTTATTAGAAAGAACATCCGTGAATGATTTTGAAGCCAGTGATGGATTTAAACTATAAACCCCTAAGAGCGAACATAGCGGGAGCGGGGATTCAGATTTTCCACAGAAGCGAATTCACAACCGTGATCAACAATGACTCATGATGGAACAAGCTGAAGGCCATTGAACAAAATGGAAGCAACCAAAGTACCATAGAAAAAAGCCACAAAGGGGACACGCCTCCATAGGGGAAAGAGAAGATGTTCAAATGAATGGGTTTCATTTTTATTTAAGGTTTAGGGTGTAGGGTTGTAGGTTTAGGGTTTAGGGTTTAGGGTTAACTTAGGGTTTTGGGTTAGTTTAGGGTTTAGGGTTTTTAGGGTTTAAGGTTTTTAGGGTTTAGGGTTTAGTGTTAGTTTTGGTTTTAGGGTTTAGGGTTTTAGGGTTTAAGGTTTTGATGTTTAGGGTTTAGGGTTTAGGGTTTATGGTTAGGGTTAGAGTTTAGGTTTTAGGTTTAGTATAAGGTTTAGGGTTTTTTAGAGTTTTTTAGGGTTGAGGGTTTTTTAGTGTTTAGGATTAGTTTTATGGTTTAGGGTACGGTTTACAATTTAGGATTTAAGGTTTCAGGTTTAGGGTTTAGGTTTTTTTTTAATTAAATATTCTGATAGGTTTAGGTTTATTTAGTTTATTTTTGATTTAATTTAGTTTATTTTATCTTTTATTTTTATTTAGGTTTATTTTTTATTTTTATTTTATTTAGTTTATTTATTTTAGTTTAGGTTTTTTAATTTTAGTTTTTTTTAGTTTGGTTTAGGTTTATGTTTATTTTTTGTTTAGTTTTATTTTTATATTATATTTTAGGTTTAGGTTTTAGTTTTTATTTTTAGTTTTAGGTTTAGATTTTTATTTTATTTATTTAGGTTTATATTTTAGGTTTTTAATTTTAGGTTAGGTTTAGGTTTATTTTAGTTTATTTATTTTATTTAGGTGGGGTTTAGGTTTAGTTTATTTTAAGTTTAGGTTTAGGTTTTATTTATTTTAGTTTAAGTTTATGTTTATTTTATTTTGTTTATTTTAGGTTTAGTTTTTCTTTTAGTTTAGGTTTTGGTTTTATTTTTTATTTATTTTTTGGTTTTATTTTTAGGTTTATTTTTAGGTTTAGGTTTTATTTAGTTTATATTTTATTTAGGATTTTATGCCACCATCCTTCAAGATCTTTGATGGTAGTGGAACCAATGATAACACATTGCACTTATAGAGTTATTTGACAACAGTTGGCGATGCAGCTCCTCTTCCTCCTTTTTGTTAGCAGTATGTCAGGTGTTGCATTTGATTGGTATGCCAAACTGCCCAACAATTTGGTGAAGACTTTTGCTAAGTTTGAGCACCTCTTCATCAAGAGGTTTGCTGGAGCTCAGCAGAGGGTGACTATAGGCGACCTCATTGAAGAGAAATAGAAACTAAATGAGTCCCTTGTTGATTACATTCTCAGGTGGCACAACCATAGATGTCCGAACAGCATGCCATTGAGATTCTTTGGCTCGGTCGCCTTCATGCTTAAGGGACTTTACGATAAAAACATTCAAGAAATTAATCAACAAGGTAGCTAGCCTACAAGAGGAAGCCAAACTATTGCCCTTTCCTAACAAATCATCTAGGCCCAAGCTGTAGAAGGTGTTTGAGAAGGCAGGGACTTATGTGTCGTGGATGAGGGATCTTCTTGTGAGTTTAGTATGAGAGACTACGAGCTCAGCAGCCTCCTTTTCCACTTCCTCTTCCACCACCTCAGCCATCATACCGGCCATCGTAGTCACTACAATGACCATTTCCACCACCTCAGTAGCCTACCGAGCAGTGATATTCATAACCATCGCCAGATAGCTACTTTCCACCATCTCTTGCAAATAGATTGAATAAGCCATATTCATTCAAGAGGGAGATAGTTAGGAAAATATTTAAGAATCTCTTAAAGAAACTTGACTTTTAGTTACCAAAGCCTAAGAGGCCGGAGGAAGTGGGCAAGAGCAATGATCTTAACTATTACCCTGACCACCGCATGTTAAGCCATGCCTTAGAAGATTGTTTCACTTTTAAGGACTAGCTTGAGCTACAAGTTGGGAGCCATAGTTATCCCTAAAGAATACTTATTAGGACAAACATCTAGTTCTATTAGAGTAATCCTTGAGGATACTTGTGATCCTCTTAAGACTAAAGAAGGTTAGGATATCTCCCTATACCAAACATCTAAGAAGATCATTTCTACGATCAAGAAGCTTTCTTTGTAGGTGCCTAAAATAGCTAAAACCTCCAACACCAAGGAAGGTTTGCTAGTTACAAAGGATAACTTGAGGAGGGTGATAGCCCAATAGCAGCATGAGCTCACCATACTTTCCCAGGATAGTCTAGTAGTTGCTGTCCGAGTCCAGTACTCCCTCCACCATTGCACCTACCACCTCTTCTGCTAGCTCCTCTTGTACCGACAAGAGCATTGTATCTATAGATAAGTGCACTAAATTCCTTACTCACTTGCTTTAATTTTTCTATGTACCTCCACCCAAAAAAATTAATGAAGAAGGTGATTCTACTTATATATTGTCGATGCTCTTGATTTTATTCTTATTGAAAGCTCTCTAAGTCTAAATAAAAATAATAGCTCTAGTAGTTTCAATTCTTTCCTTTCTAATTTAGAGTTAGACTATCCTTTTTTGAATCAATTAGGTTCACCTCTTGAGACTGACTTGGAGTCAACTAACTCTGAGGATCCCATAGGAGAAGCTATAGGTATGCCCAATGAGAAGGTATAACTTTCCACACGCTCATCATTCCAAGAAGTCACTTAAGTCAATCTACATAGTGGCAAAGTTCTACCTCCTAGGGTAGCATCTTAAAGTAAGTGTAAGCAAATCATTGGTTCCAGTGAGCAGATAACCCCTCCATAAAAGACTCCACCCATGGATATACTTATGGATGACCAAGCCAAAGTTTATTACAATGTCCAAACTCACCTTAAAAAGTTTCCAACTAAGTTAAGCATATATGACAACCTTGTCTTATCCAAAGAAATGAGGGAATCTGTAATCAAGGACTTGATCTAGAGATATGCCTTTTCGGTGACCTCTAGAGGAGGCTTGCCACTTGAAGGACATCTTAAGAGTTACATTCAGTGATGAAGACTTACTCTTAGGGACGACCAAGCACAATCGCCTCTTTACATTACAATGGATGTTGGAAGATATAGGCTATCCAGAGTTCGGGTTGACCCAGGTGTATCAATCAACATTATAAGTCTAAGATCCTTTGCCTACTTGAGGATCAACATCTCCAAACTCCAAAAAGAAAGAATAATGTTAAAAATATTCAATGAACAAGGTGAGAGGGCCTTGTGGTGTTTATTTTTGGATGTATACTAGGGGAGGGGTACTTTTTGAGGTGATCAGATACAACATTGAGGTATGATGTGCAATCTTGAAAGATAGAGGCATCATCCTATACTGGACCTAATCACGTAATAAGGACTCCTAAGGCATGATGGGTCTTCAAATGTATCAAAGATTTTTCCCCTGGTTTACATGAATGAATAAAATAGTGTTTATATTAATCTTGGTTCTTAAGTTCCCTATGGAGGCAAGCCTCCATAGTTAATTACTTCTTAGAAAATGAAATTTTTAAAGATTATTCTAGATTAAAGTAGACAATATCATGTCTAAAGATTTCAAGGTTAGACTATTAAAGCATTGGTTGTATTTGGAAAATTAACTAGGAAAGTTCAAGGAGAAGACTTATTTTGGAATCTAAATGAAAAGTAGGAAATGCTCATGATACTAGAAGCCTAGTGTGCATTCTAATCTATCTTATATGGGCTTTATAATTGTGAAGTTGAGGAGATTTATATGTTTTGAGTTGAAATTTAATTAGATTACTAGGGCTTATAATCCACCAACACAAGGTTGTGGGAATTCCTAAGAGGTGAGGATTTATGTTTGTAGCCTAAAGAAAATAGTTACCTCAGATCTTAAATCTAGGGAGCTTTAGTACTAGTTAAAGCCTAAATTTAAGTGATAAGTGGACATAAAGGTTTACCTCCATAGGAGAGAAGAAGTTGTCTGACTTCTGGACTTATAACCACTTGGAGTGAGTGCCAGTTAACTCCTATGATTTTAAAACCATGTAGCTCGGTCTTATGAATTGCAAGATAGCTAAGGTAGTTATTTAAATAGAAAGAGACTAAAGTCCTAAGCACACTCCTAAGAGACTAGACCATGAGTGGTATGAGAATATGACTTAATCTATAGATGCAAAATCTTTTCAAATTTTATTTCATTTTAGACACATCATTTTGATAGAGGATTTAGGATTTCTTATGCCTAAATGCATGATTAAATAGGTTATGGGTCAAATCAGCTAGAAGAAGTTATTCTCCACCACAAGGGATGACCTCACCCATCAAGCATTCCTTTATCATGCAAGGATGGAGATCCTTCATGTTCAAGAGAGAAATAATATGCATGCATGATGTGAAACATACAACCATATAGCTAAGGGGTTGCTAAATCTTTTAATTATCTTATTTATGTCTTAGGCTTTATGATGAGGTTATGAGTTGTTTAAAATTTAGTTATGAGTGATTAGTTGGGTAGAAAAGTTATTTTTATCCTAAGAGCCTAATCATTTTGAAGCACACATTAAAGCTTCAATCATTTAAAAAACTATGAAAAGCATGCCATCCTAATGCATAATGTAAACATAACATTAAATAATTATATAAACTATCATAGAAGAATAAAATCTGTGGTGGTACAAAAGAGAGAGAAAAGATGGGTAGGCTCTACCCTTATACAACTTGGAATATTAAAGAATAATTATAATTGTATTAAATTCTAGGTTCTTCTTTCTTCATATCTCCAATTCTAATTTGGTTTCTTCTTTGATTTGGATGGTGCTTGCTTCAAAGGCATCGAGGGCATCTGAAAGCCTTCTAGCCATTGCTCATCTAATCTCCCATAGCACTAATCTAATTCATATTACAAAATTATATTTATGTGGGAAAATTAAATCTAACTACACTAAAATAGAGGTTAGCTAAATATACATATAATCCCAAGCAGTGGTATTTATAATTTGAACTTAGCACTCTACACATGGGTAACTAAGCCCACCTGTCCTAACTTGGATTACAATTAAGGATTTAAGCAACTTGTGAAAAGAGCATTCACATTTATTTTTAAGCATCCCTCAATCATAATCCCCTGCAAAAACATGATTAGGCTAATATTGGCCTACCATCCAGTTTACGAAGCATACACCCTTACATCCAATCTAGAATAATACATCATAAAACAAAACATACATCATATTATAAACCATCCTAAGTTAGAGCTAAAAGTGGTGACTTAATTCTAATGTATGTATTAAGGCTTGTGTGGTAAGTCTTGTTAGGCATTAGTGTTGTATTTTTTTTAAAGTATAGAAGGATTCAATTTAACATGATAGGTTGATTTCACTTGAAGTAGTTTAATTTATTTGAGAATATTAATTTGTGTTTTCTTCTGTTTCATTTGATTACACTTAGCAACTAAGTGTTATAAGGAGAAGAAAAGAGGATTTCCCACTTTCATCCCTACCTTAAGTCACTTTCTAAAGTATATTAATTTGATTTAGTTCTCTTTAGTGAATGGCTTATTAAATGATTTAATTAATCCTAAGTTTAGGTTCACTTTCAATAATCCTATTCAAAATGAAAGTCATCTTAAGATTAATTTAATTGAATTACTATCACATGACATATATTAAATCATTCTTTTCCATCACATGTAACATGCATATGATTTAATCCTAAGTATATCTATACATGTAACATATTTTAGCACAATTAAATGATGAATGTATGTGTATATTTAGAATTTATATTTCATTTGATTGAATTATTTAACCATTTTAATTTAAAACTTTATCCAAATTATTATACAAAAAGGACATAAGAATGAAACTAAATAGACATGTGCGATTGTTAAACCAATGAAGCAAGGTAGTCAAAATGACTTCCTTAGAGCTAGCTAAAGCCTCGTATTCTCAGGATGTCTAGACTGTATACCCATTTGCATTCAAACATATGCAAATTTGTATACATGAACATAGGAAGTAAGCACCAAGTCATTTGGATAATTAATTCAACCACTTAGTTAATTATGAATGCATGCAATTTTAATGTAAAATGGGATTTTCATTAACTAATCACATATACATATACATGTACAAAAATATAGGCAAGTATGTGTCATTGTTAAACTAGAGAAGTAAGGTAATAAAATGACCTCAATGGGGCTAACTAAAGCCTTGTATTCCTAAGATGTCAAGATTATATACTTGCTTTTCTTTGACACATATGGATGTATACATGAATGAGGGAAAGAAAACCATGCAAAGAATGTATATATTTTTTTGATTGAATCATTTATATATATGAATTAAAGTTCTATCCAAAGTCTAATGGGTACGTGCCATTGTTAAACCAGAGATAGTGAGGTATTCAAATGACCTCCTTGAGGCTAGCTAAAGCCTCGTGTTCCTGGGATGTCCAAACTATATACCCATTAACATTCAATCTTATATAAATCAACACATGAATAGAAGAAAGAGAACTCAACATTCACTTAAGCTATAATGCATTTCTTATGTATTTATAACTAGCATAACACATATTATTATTCATTTATAAGCTTTTGAAAAATACATTTGGATTTAATAGTGATAATAGCCATGCATATAATAAATTAAATTAACACATGCAAGCTTACATAAAGGAAATCTATTAATTTTTCTTGATTTTGAAAAGATGGATGCATGAATTCAAAAGACATACCAAATTTAACATGATTTGAAAGAGGACAATCAAATATAAGCATGTGATTCATTCAACCAAGCTAGTTCTTAAAGACAATAAAATCAAATAAGATTATTTAGAGTAAAGAAAAGCTTCTTTATTAATTAAATTTTGGATTTTATTTGATTTAAAGAGGAGAAGAGAAATCATCACTTGATGTTTTAAACCCATTCCCACATTAGTGATTTGATTTAATTTAAGGAAATGTAATTAAGTTGATTTTATGGGTTAATTCAGTTGAACCCTTAAATAGATGAATTAATTACCCTTACCTATGTTATATTGAAGTAGTTATCTAAATAATTATGAGCCAACATGATAAGCATTGACAATAAACTTGGAATGATCTTAGAAAATAAAAGGGGCCTAATGCAATTTGCTCATGATTAATAGTTAACCAGATTAAGGGACTTAATTAATTACTCTTATGATTTGCCCACACATGTGGACTAACCATAATTTCATTAAACTCCTTTAGGTTATTAAACACCTAAAGATCTACCCCATGATTTAATTAATTAAGGTCTGATGTGATTATGATTTCAATTTGATTAAGTGATTTAATTAATTAGTTAAATCTTAATTAATTTCATTTTAAAAAAGTGTGAAATGAACTTAGGGAAAGGGGTCCTAACCCTATTCCTTAGTTCACTTACCGTTGAACAATGATTAATATAATTAATTAACCAATTTATTATAATTTATTAGATTAATTAATCATTAATTAACTTAAAAGAGTAGTTAAGGTTTAATTTGTCAATTTTCCTAATTAAGTGAGCAATAAATCTTAAGAAAATCATGGGAGTTAGAGGTCATCCCATTAAATTAACCAATAAAATTTTGGCTTAATTGCTCAAGTAATTTAAGAGTAATTAAGCTAATTAATTATAATTAAACCTTAATTATCATTCAAAATTAGTTAAGATCATTTTTCAATTAATTTACCTCCAAAATACCTTTAAAATGAGTATTTATTTGCATATTTTTATTTCTCTATGATTTTTAGAAGTTTTAGGCATTAGAAATGATTAATTAAGCCTAATCAAAGTTGAATATTATTGGCACCATGTGGCACGCTAATGTGGTATGCTTTCCATGTGGCGCGCTAATGTGGCATGCTTTCCATGTGGCGCAGTAAGATTGGTTACTTAAAACTTATCGACTTGCATTGGCGTGGTGAATTTACTTTCTTGTCTTCCATCTGATCTATGATTGGATAGCTACGATTAATCCCACAGCTTAATAAGATTAAATCAGATCGATCTTACGGATCTAACCATGATTGTCCATTCCATTCATGCAAAATGGACAGTGCATGATCTAACATCACATGAGTGAGGGAGAATGGAGTTCGGCTACTATTGCTCACTTTCTCCAAGATTACCCGAGATCAAATCAACTCCAAAAGGATCCCATACCTTCACGACATTGATCGAAGGGGATCCAATGGTCAAGATTACATGAGATGCTAATTTTCTTGAAAAAGCTCCAACCCATTTTTGCCTAAAGATAGGTTTTGGAAGCATACCTCACTAGAGCTCAAGACTGGGGACTCGAAGGGTTGAGGAAGCTTCATCTAGTGGAGATGAAGCCCTATTGAGTAGTAATTAGATCAATTCCTTGACATTTGCTCAGAAGGCCATGAATCGATGATCTGGAGCTCAGCTATAGTCAAAGTCCCAACTCTACTACTTTCGAAGCTTGGGAGATGATTCATTTTTTCTCGATGAGGCCTAAGGAAGGTGCGTGCAAAGTTAATTTGAGTTTGATGGAAAAATGTGGAAATTATGTCAAAAATGGAAGTGTCCTATTTCAGGATGGACGAGAATGGCATTTTTCGATCGAGGAACGAGCTTGGGAGCTTAGGGAATGGCTCTAGCAGCTCATCTTGGGTAGCTAGGGCTCTAAGGAATGATTTTTGTGTGTATTTTAGTAGAAATGAGGGAGTGTATACCCCTTTCATCTTGATTGGATGGTGGATTGGGTTTAGCTTCTAGTGGCTATCCGGCCATCTTAGGGAGTCATGGGTGGCGAGGAGGAGGTGATCTGGCTCGGCTTGGTTGGTTGAAGGTTTGGACATGGCTACCAAGGAGGAAATATGGGTGTCCTATGGGTTTCAAATGCTCCAATGGAGAGGGTGAGGTGATGTCACCTCCCATGGGTCATAATGACCCATTAGTTGGGTTGGGTCCTAGGTGCCTAGGTGAACCATTGGGAGAGTATCAAGTGTCCAAGGAATATAAATGACCACTTACATCGTTGATTTGTCTCATGTGATGCACTTGATTGAAGGGTAGAATGATCATTTGGCATTGGATTTGATTTGGGCATATTTGAAATGAGTCAAAAGTGGGCTTGCCCATATTTCAAGTTAATTGGAGTCGATTTGTTTAGGTTTAGCTCAATCTGACTCATTTAGGTAAAATTTGGTTAGGTTGGGTCAAGTTGACCAATTGGTCAAATTGGGTCAATCCAAGGGTTGGGTCAAGTTCATATGATCATTTGGGATGTTTTGGTTTAATTGGTTTTGTTTAGTTTGGCTTAGCTTTCATTTTGGCATGTTTGAATTCATTTGGGTCAAATGGGCTGAGTTAACCAATTTGACCAAATTGGCTAAATTGGCTTGGGTGATGGGTTGGTTTATTTGACCAATTGAAGAAGATTATAGGCTTTGGTTTCAATTAATTTGGTTTTAGTTTTGATTTAGTCCAACTTTAACCATTAGGTCAAATTGGGCTAAGTAGGTCAATTGGGTTCAATTGGGTTCAATCATGGCTTTGGTCAAGTTCAACAATCAATTTGGAATGAACTTGAGCCATTGGTTGCAATCAATTTTGTTTATATTTTGATTTGACCCAAATTATTCTTTTAGGACAGTTTTGATCAACTTGGGTCAAGAGGGCCAATTGGGTTTGGTTTGACTCAATTGAAGGTCAAGTCATACTCAAATATTGATTTTGATTTGGTATGAATCATTGGTTTCAAGGGATTTGGCTTAGGTTGCAATTTGGCTAGTTTGGGTTCATATGGTTAAGGGGTTGACTTGGTCAATTATTCAAGTTGGCTTGGTTTGACCTAATTTGTGATAATTGATCAACCTAGGGTGATCAACAATCATGATGGAAGGTTTTATGGGCTTGGTTCAATCCAATTTGGGTAAGATTAGAATTTGGCTCAAATATATCAAATTGTCCACTTTGGGTCAAGTGGACCAATTGAGTTTAGTTGGCTTAATTTTGGGTTGAGTTTATATATGGATTTGGGATTGATATATAAATTCAATTGCAAGTGGCTTGGGTTCGAATGGGTTTTGGTTCATTTGAACATTTCAAGTCAAAAGGGTTAAGTTGGGTTTGACTTGGGTAGCTTTTTGTTTGGCTTGATGATTGTATATTTCATTTATATTTGTGAATATGATTTAAGGTATGATTGATTAATGAGAAAATTAATTAAATTTGGGTTTTGGAATGAAGGAATGTGGCTAATCCATGGAGTTGGGTCATGTGGCTTAGGTTTGGATTTTGATTTGGTTTGACTTAGTTTTGATGATTTAAATGTATATTTCATTTAAATTTGTGAAGATGATTGAAAATATGATTGATTTATAAGAAACTCAATTGAGTTTGACTTGATTTGGTTTAAGATTTAGATAGGTCCATGGGATAGGTCATATGGCTTAGGAAGAAGTTTGATATAATTTAATTTAGTTTTGATCATTTGAATGTAGATTTGATTTATATTTAGAAAGATAATTGAAGATATAAATTTATTATGAGAAAATTAATTGATTTTGGATTGATTTGGGTTATGATTTGGCTAAGTCCATGGGATAGGTCATATGGCTTAAGAAGGGTTACAAGTTTGGATTTAATCATGGGCTTCAATCATCTGGTTTTAAAATTTTGGTTTGGATTTTGATTTGAATTTGATGTTTGAATTGAACTTGAGGTTTGGCTTGAGAAGGTGAACATGGATTGGATTTGGGTTGTAGGGTAGATTGATTATCTTAATCCCTAAGGAATAACATAATCATATGGTTAACTCTTCTAAGACTTTAGGCTTAGGTTAAGTGTTTACCTATTTGTTAGAAGTGTCTTATGACTAGGGAAATCTTAGTGTCTAGAAGACTCCTAAGTCTAAGATGGGAAGATTGAATTTGCACTCTGAACGTGAGGTCAACAGGCCTTAGGCTCCATAGTGTTGCCATTGGAGATAGATGATTGGAAGACCGAACCAAGTTTCACATTATAGACTTGGATACATCTTTCAACGCTTTGCTTGGGAGACCATCATACATGAGAACAACATAGTTCCATCCTCTCTGCATCAGTGTATGAAGTTCATGAGAGGTAGGATCCTCTACTATGTCAAAGGAGATCTAAAGACATTTACGGTTCACAAGGTTAGCATATATGAGGATGCAGCTTACTACCTCCCTCAAAATCAACAAGTCTATTCTCGCAAACTTGGCCAAAGTTTAAAAATAAAAGAAAAAGAAAAAATATAAAGAAAGAAAAAAAAGGAAAGAAAAGAGAAAATGAAAAAAAAAATAAAAGGGAGCAGAAATAGACTTGGAGGAGGAAGGGGAGCTTGACATTAGATTCAACCCATGGTTCTTTACTCCATTCGAACATATGGGTAGGACGACTTGACCTCCACCAGGTAGAGGAAGTCCTAGGGGTGGAAATCCTCCTTATTGGCCACCAGAAGATATGTCCCATAGAGTACACCATTATCCATATAGCTTAGAATCTAGTTCATAGAATGAGCCCTATACCGTTAGCACACCAGTCTACTCTTCTCAATAGTAAATTCCCTTGGAGCTGATATTTGAGCCAGATAGCGATGAAGATCGGGCACCAAAGCAAAGCATAAGTGAATCCAGGTCTATATCTAAAATAGTTAGAAATTAGTTGGGAACCTTAGCTAGGACCCCACTTTCCTCTCAAAAACTTGAGTGTTTAGTAGTTAAGGAATATTTTAAGTCATCCATAGGTGTGAAGACTCAGAGGATCTTTCTTTGAGCATCATCCTCAAGTCAAGAAGTTATTGTAGAACTTGGGAATGATTCATACAAAAATTTAATATAATTATCATTTGATTGGTACTTTCCTTGTGTTCATAGTTTCGCAAAGAATGGGTTAATCCCACATACTTGGTCAAAGCACAAGTCAGACTACTTCGAAAGAATTTGGAAGTACAAATACAAAAGCTATCAATCAAGATTGAGATTAGGATTCTGTACAGTGGGTCCAGTCAATGATGGTGATTACTACTTAGTCATCACCAATCATTTAGAATCTAATATGTTCTTTTCAAATCATATTAACTTATATGAGGAGATGTTCTTAGAAACATCAGATGATCCAGATGATTTTGAAGTCGAAGATGCACCGCCAGAGTTTGAAGAAGAGATCAAGTTAACCATCGACGAGCTCTAGGAAATTAACATAGAAACTAAAGAAGATCCACGCCTGACAT
Source organism: Cymbidium sinense (assembly GCA_021442155.1). Taxonomy (NCBI): domain Eukaryota; kingdom Viridiplantae; phylum Streptophyta; class Magnoliopsida; order Asparagales; family Orchidaceae; genus Cymbidium; species Cymbidium sinense. The sequence goes on from CM038214.1 coordinate 130,124,825, forward strand.
ACATCAGTTCTTTGTTGAATGAAATTGATACCAATGACTTAGTTAGGCTATTGATTAAGTTTAAGGACTGCTTTGTATGGAGTTATGAAGAGGTTCCTGGATTGCCTCCTAACATAGCAGTCCCTAAACTAGTAATAGAGCCTACTGCTTGCCCTATCAAGAAAGCTCCTAGATGTATGCGATTAGACATAGAACAACATGTCATTTATGAAGTTAAGAAATTGATCAATTTTGGCTTCATCCAGGAAGAAAAAGATCCTACCTGGTTAGCCAACGTTGTCCAAGTTAAGAAAAAGAATGGCCAAATTCACATATGCATCAATTTTATAGATTTAAATATGGGTTGTCCAAAAGATGAATTTCCACTACCAATCTTTGAGCTGATGGTGGCCATTACCTCATCTCATGCAGTCTTATCTTTCATTGATGGCTCATCTAGATATAACCAAATAACTATGGCCTCTAAATATGAAAGAAACACTACTTCAATCAAAATCTATTGCTATAAGGTCATTCCTTTCAGCCTTAAAAATATTGATGCTACATACTAGCAGGCTATGACTCAAATCTTCAACAAAATCAATTATCATCAAGTCGAGTGCTTTGTCGATGATCTCATAGTCAAAAGTAGAGAAAAGAAAGACCATCTCTTTGACTTGAGAGTTGTTTTTGAACAGTTAAGATAATTTAAGCTTAAAATGAACCCCTGAAGCATGCATTCAGAGTAGCTTTAGAGAAATTCTTTGGGTTTATTATTCTACACCAGGGAATCAAAATCCGGAGAAGATCAAGGCGATATTAGAAATTTCACCCCCTAAAATTTTAACTTAACTCAGATCATTCCAAGGGCGGTTGGTGTATCTAAGACGCTTTATATCCAACTTATTAGGAAGATGTCATCCAATCTCAGCACTTGTCAAAAAGGATGCCAAGTTTAAGTAGGATGATAAGTGTGAGTATGCCTTCAAAGACATCAAGCATTACCTGATGATATCACCAATTCTAGCAGCCCCTATCCCTAATAAGCTACTCATACTTTACACTATTATGTTAGATGACTCCCTTGGTGCTTTGTTAGCCCAAGCCAATGATAAAGGGAAGGAAAATGCACTATACTTCCTCCATCATCATCTAATCCCTATTGAGCCTAATTATCCACCCATTGAGAAGCATTGCCTAGCTTTTATCTTTGCATCCCAAAAGCTATAGCACTACATGCTTCCTCATAAAATAAACTTAATCTCTAGGATCAATCCACTATACTTGACCACCGTAGACTATCGGATGCCGGCATGATGGTCATTGATCCTCTCATACTTTGACATTACCTTCATACCCCTCTTTGCAGTGAAAGGATAAGCACTAGAAGATTTTTTAGCGGTTGACTCTCCACTTAATGATGATCTTCTTGATGAACAAATAATGAACTCAGGGGATGCTAGCATTCACCATTGGGAGATGTACTTAAATGGTGTAGCTTCCTCTCAAAGAGGAGAAGAACCATAATCTACTATTCCAAAAAAGGCAGGGGTAGGAATAGTTCTCTTAACTCTAGATTGTGATGTGATGAGATTCTCATATCATCTATCCAATCTTTGCACCAATAACAAAGCCGTATATGAGGCTCTGACTGTCAGTCTAGAGTTAGTTGTTACTCTAATCATCTAGAATATCAACATCTTTTGGGATTCTCAACTAGTTATCAACCATATAACTGGGTCCTATAAGGTTATAAATCCCAAGCTCCCTCACTACCATAACTAAACCATAGATTTATTATCTCAAATCCCAAAGGTTACCATTTATAAGATTCTTCAAGGAGAGAACATCATAGCATATTCTTTAGCCAAGCTTGCCAAGGAGTTGGCATGTCCGGAGGATGAGTTTATATCAATAAAGGTCTAAAATGGAGAAGTCTTATCCCTTATTGATATTGTGCTCATCAAAAAGTCTAAATATTTAGGTTTTTTATTTTTGAATTTAGTTAGGTTTTTATTTATTTTATTTTAGTTTAGTTTTTATTTTTCATTATTTTTTTTAGGTTTAGGTTAAGGTTTTAGTTTTAGTTTTTATTTTATTTTAGTTTTTAATTTTATTTATGTTTCAGTTTTTATTTATTTTTTTAGGCTTTATTTAGTTTTGGTTTCGGGTTTTAGGTTTTTAAGGTTTAGGGTTTCATGGTTTAGGCTTTTAGGGTTAAGGGTTAGGGTTTAATGTTTTGGGTTTTAGGTTTAGTGTTTAGGCTTTACGGTTTAGGGTTTTTAGGGTTTAGGGTTTAGGATTACCTTAGGGTTTAGGGTTAGCTTAGGATTTAGGGTTTAAGATTTAGGCTTTAAGGTTTAGGGGTTTTGAGGGTTTAGGGTTAGTTTAGGGTTAGTTTAGGGTTAGTTTAGGGTTTAGGGTTTTAGGTTTTAGGGTTTATGGTTTAAGATTTAGGGTTAGGTTTAGGGTTTAGGGTTTAGGGTTTAGGGTTCGAGGTTTATGGTTAATTTTAGGGTTTAGGGTTTAGGATTAAGGGTTTAGAGTTTAGGGTTTAAGGTTTAGGGTTTTCAATTAAGTAACCCAGTAGTTTAAGTTCTTTAGTTTATTTAATTTATTTTTTATTTATTTTAGCTTATTTTATTTTTTAATTTTTATTTAGATTTATTTTTTATTTTTATTTAGTTTATTTTAAGTTTATTTTTTGTAGTGTAAGTTTTTTATTTTAATTTATTTTTTAGGTTTATTTTTAAGTTGAGTTTTATTTTTATTTTATTTTTTAGGTTTAGGTTTCTAGGTTTTTAGGGTTTATAATTTAGGGTTTAGGGTTTAGGGTTTTAGGGTTTAGGGTTTTAAGGGTTATGGTTTAACGTTAGGGTTTAGGGTTTTGGGTTTTTAGTTTAGTGTTTAGGGTTTAGGGTTTGGGGTTTAGGGTTTAGGGTTTAGGTTTAGGGTTTAGGTTTTTGGATTGGGGTTTAGGGATTTTGGGTTTATGTTTAGGGTTTAGAGTTTAGAGTTTGGGGTTTAGGGTTAGCTTTAGGGTTTAGGGTAGGGTTAGGGTGTTTTTAAGGGTTTAAGGTTTAGGGTTTAGGGTTTCGGGTTGTAGGTTTAAGGTTTAGGTTTTAGGGTTTAGGGTTAGTTTTAGGGTTTAGGGTTAGGGTTTAGGGTTAGGGTTTTATATTTTTTTATTTTTAAGGTTTAAGATTTAGAGTTTTGGTTTAGGTGTAGGGTTCAGGTTTTAGTTTAGGGTTTATGGTTTTTGGTCTTTTTTGTTAACAGAGAACAAATTCATATTCAACATTTCTTCTTTTTGACACCAAGTTTTCTAAGGCACAAGTGACGAAATAGACAAAAATGAGGATGCATAGAACAAATCAAAAACCCTAGATAACTAGAATCATCTTTATTGTAAAGACACAGTTCCATATGCAACAGATTGGATTGGCCATTCTTCAATTTCTCCCATCCTCATCAGAAGCACCCCAGCCTCACGAGTAGTGGGATCCGCCATCATGTTCCTGATCTCTCCCTCAACCACCACCACGGCTGTAACCTCCATCGCTCCTTCTGCATCCATAATAACCACTGCTCTGACCACCACCTCCATATCCACCAATACCTCTAGATCCCCACCACCTGTGATGATAAGCCTCGCCTTCACCTCCACACTTTGTCTAATGAGCTTGGTTGACAATGATGTTCGTGCCATCAAGGTTATGCCCATTCTTAGGGTTTAGGTTTAGGTTTAGGTTTATTTGGCTTTAGGGTTTAGGTTTATATTATCATATATTTAGTTACTTTAGGATTATGTTTAGGGTTTCATGATTAGGGTTTAGGTTTTAGGGTTAGGGTTTAAGGCTTTGGGTTTAAAGGTTAAGGTTTAGGGTTTAGGGTTTAAGGGTTTGTGCTTTTAGGGTATAAAGGTTAGGGTTAGGCTTTAGGGTTTAGGGTTTAGGATTTAGGGTATAAGGTATATGGTTTAAGGTTATAGGTTTAGTGTTGTAGGATTAGGATTTAGGGTTTAGGGTTAGTTTTAGGGTTTATGGTTTATGGTTTAGGATTTAGTGTTTAGGTTTTTTTTTAAAAAAAATTAAGTAAGCCGGTAAGTTTAGGTCTTTTTAGTTTATTTAGTTAATTTTTTTATTTATTTTAATTTATTATATTTTTTATTTTTATTTAGGTTTACTTTTTATTTTTATTTAGTTTAGTTTTATTATTTTAGGTTTACTTATTTAATTTAGATTTTTTATTTTACTTCATTTTTTAGGTTTAGTTTTAGGTTTAGGTTTATTTTTTAGTTAAGATTTATTTTTATTTTGTTTTTCAGGTCTAGGTTATATTTTTTTACTTTTAGGTTTAGGCGTAGGTTTTTATTTTATTTTTTTAGGTTTATTTTTTATTTTATTTTGGTTTTGTTTTATTTATTTATTTTATTTTTAGGTTTTATTTAGTTTAGGTTTAAATTTTAGGTTTTAGGGTTTAGGGTTGAGGGTTTAGAGTTTAGGGTTTAGGGTTGTCGATTTTAGGGTTTTGGGTTTAGGGTTTTAGGGTTTAGGGTTTATGGTTTTGGTTTTTGGAGTTTAGCATTTAGGGTTTTCGATTTTATTTTTTTATTATATTTTTAAATTAAGTAAACTTGTAGGTTTACATTTATTTAGTTTATTTTTTATTTATTTTAGTTTATTTTAATTTTACTTTTTAGTTAGGTTTATTTTTATTTTTATTTAGTTTCTTTTATTTATTTTAGGTTTATTTATTTTAGTTTATTTTTTAGGTTTATATTTAGGTTTAGGTTTATTTTTTAGGTTAGTTTTATTTTAGGTTTAAGTTTTATTTTCTATTTTTAGGTTTAGGTTTTTATTTTATCTTTTTATGTTTAGGTTTTAGGTTTTTAATTAAGGTTTATTTTTAGGTTTTATTTTTTAGTTTAGATTTAGGTTTCTTTTTAGTTTATTTTTTCTTATTTAGTTTAGGGTTTAGGTTTAGGTTTAGGTTTTATTTATTTTAGCTTTGGTTTATGATTATTTTATTTTTTTATTTTAAGTTTAGATTTTTTTTTAGTTTTGGGTTTAGGTTTTATTTTTTTATTTCTTTTTTAGGTTTAGGTTTTTATTTGGTTATTTTTATTTTATTTTAAGATTATTTTATTTTTATTTCACATTTAGTTTTTATTTTATTTTTATTTTAAGTTTAGTTTTTATTTTATTTAGGTTTTTTAATTTATAAGTTTATTTTACTTTTTAGTTTAGTGTAAGTTTTTATTTATTTTATTTTAATTTAGTTTTATTTTTTTTAATTTTTTAATTTTTTTAGGTTTAGGTTTAGGTTTATGATTTTATTTTATTTTATTTTTTAATTTTATTTAGGTTTAGGTTTATTTATTTATTTTTGTATGCTTTATTTAGCTTAGGTATAAGTTTTTAGGTTTTTAGGGTTTAGGGTTAGGGTTTAGGGTTTAGTGTTTAGGGTTGAGGGTTTGGGTTTTAGGGTTGAGGGTTTAGGGTTGTAGGTTTTAGGGTTTAAGGTTTAGGGTTTGGGGTTTAGGGTTTTAGGGTTTAGTGTTTTAGGCTTAGGGTTTAGGATTTTAGGGTTTAGGGTTTTAGGTTTAGGATTTAGGATTTTTTTATAGGGAAATTATGAAAATTTTATTGCCACAAAGAAAAGGTACAAAGTCCTTAAAGGGGGCAAATCTCTAAGCTAATGCTCAAAGAGCTACAAAATGTCCTAAAGAGATAAGTCCCCTAACTAATACAATAGTTAATGAAAGCAGGCAAAGGAAAATAGAAATAGTAATCCACAAAAGAAAGTCCATGTAAGCAGCAACAAACTTCCTAGGCTCCTTTTGAAACCGGCACGATCCACCATCAATAGTCTCCCAACCTATAAAAGAGATTTGCAACATGCTTTTAAAGGGATGAGTAAAAATAATCAAATAATTAATCAAGCATAAAGAGTAAGAGCAGATAAAAGGAATAAGATAAAGAAAAGGCTCGGGCTCAGTTACAATCGACTCAAGGGGCAACACTATATGAAAGCATCCAGACTTCAGGTCAAGGGTTATAATTACATATAGCGCTACCAACCAGAAGATGAAAGAGTGGGAAACATCAAGGCCATCATCTCACCTCTTGTAGCATCTTATCTAAGGACAATCATCACACGAACCTACATAAAACTTCAAACAATAAATATAACCTCCAAACACCCAGCACTCAGAGATATTAAGTTCAGTATAATAGATAAGGAGGTAAACCATGAGGATAACACCAGACTAGAGGGAGCACCACCAAAGCCACCACCAAGAATGGATAATAAAATCACTAGGAACAAACATCAGAATATGAGAAATAGCACTAAATTGAGACAAGACAAAGGCAAAAGGAAACACATAGGTGGTAGGATCCTCCATTAAAAGGATATGCAAAGAGCCCAAAGCAATAATATCCAATCTAATAGCAAGACTGATAGCAAGAGGGTTAGGCAGCAAGGTAACCATCCAAATAGGAAAGGGGAAAGGTTTAGCCATAGCCCATAACGGAAAATCCCAGGAGGAAGAAACAAGAAGAAAAGAATGATAGAAACATAAGCAGCGGGTTCCCAACATAGTCTCTAAAGGAGCAGGAAAATTAAACCAAAATAAGTACTCCTTTAACCAAACCCAGCTATCAAGCAACCAGCAAAGAAGACCACCAAGCAAGCCACCATAATAGCCAAGGATTCAAGTCATGAAACCCAGAACCATCAGTAAAAAAGCCAACAACAGTCATCCAGTCACAAACATAAAAAAATATCCTTTGGGATATAAACAGACAGTAGCCACTAATCCTAATCTAAGGAAAGGAGAATCCAGTCCAGAAAGATAGATACAATAGCCAATGACAGAAAAATAAAATGCCCATTAGGACCAAATACCATCCAACAAATAGAAACAGCAGCAAAACAAAAACCCAACAGAACCACCATCACCCAAGGCTAAAAAATAGCCCACCAGTAGTCTTCAGCCTGCTCATTCAGAACAAAAACCAAAACCAAAACCCCAGTAATATAGGGGGATGACAAACCCATATTCAAAAGATATAATGATCCAATTACATCCATCCTCAAACTAATCCAAAACAAAAATAAAGTAAGGGTAAAGTGCTGCAAAAATAGTTCCCCAAGCTACAAAAAAGCAATAAACAGCCCTCAAGGGCACCCAATCCCTCTTAGTAGTAGGGGCAATAACCACATAAACATGGCTGCTAAAAGCCACAATCTGATTATCAAACCCCAACGAAGAAACCCACACCCAAAACAACACACCAAAAACCCAAAAGAACAAGCGTAGGTGAGAAGGGTGAAACATGATAGAATGGACAACCAAAAGCAACATGAATAACCATCCTAATCAAAAAATAACTAGGTGTAAAGTCATCAAACCACTGAACAACCATTCTAGAAAAACTCAAAAAAATGACCACCAGAAAAGAGAGCCAGAACCAAAGGCAGGTAACAAATCCAGAGTGAGCAACACCCAGGAAGGGAAAAAACCCACATTTAGACAACACCAGCAACCAGCCAACCAGAAAGTCCAAGACAAAAATACTAGGCTACAGAGAGATATAACCAATAAAGAGAACCACAATAATCAGAAGACAAGCAAAACCCAACAGCCTCCACCTGGTACAAACACATCCACCAGTGTGGGAGAGAAAACAAACCATAAACCAAAAACTGCAGTAGAAAGCTAAAAAAAAGAAAAATAACCCCAACCAATCCAAAAGATAGGAAGAACTCAAACTGGAGAATAAAAATAGATTTGGGTGAAGAGAAAACTTAAGACCAAACTAGCAAAGGAAATAACCAATTCTAAGAAAAAAACACCACCATAGAGAAAGCCAAAGCCCCAAAGGAAGAAGGAAAAGCTAAAATCCTCTAAGGTAAGGCAATCCAATTTTATCTAGATTCACAAGACCCCTTAAAAGGAAAGATATGTCATCATTAGAAAACATTTGCAAACAAGAAGACTTAGCCAGAAAATCAACAGAACAATTGCCTTCCCTATAAATATAAGAAATTTAAAAATCTAGGTTAGCAAGAAGACTCCTAGTATGATTAAGCAAATAGAATACATTAGCATTAACATGTGAATTAGATTTAAGTAAATCTAAAAGAACGAGAACATCAACTTCAAACCAAATCTTATGAAAACCTTGTTGTAAACAAATGGAAATTCCATGATGAATGCCTTTAAGTTCAACAAATAAAATAGAACAAGGCTCTAAAGGGATAGCAAAAGTAAAAATAACCTTGCCACTGTGATCTCTCAAAATCCCACCACAACCATAATAAGAAACTAAGCCATCAGTGTTAACTTTAATGTAATGATAATTAGGTTTAATCTAATATATAATTTTTTGGGTAGGAGAGACATTATAAAGGTTAATCCTAAATTTCAAGGCCACAGACTTGTACCCATTAAAATTGGAGTGAGTAAGAAGATTAGCTTTGAAAAGAGACAAAATTTTATATTTGGATCTAGCAATGATATGATTATAATTCATAAGAATATTACAGTGCTTTACATCATTTCTATCCATCAAAATATACCAAAGAATAGTAATAGCTAATGCAATTTTAACATGACCCTTAGAAGTATGAGAGGATCATGCTTCAAGGAGTTGCATAATAGAAAATGAACCATTAAAGTGGAAGTCTTAAAAATATTATCATACTAGTTCCACATTCTTGCAGCAATAGGGCCATTCATAGAAACTTGATCCACACTTTCAATGTGATAGCAACAGTGACATTTAGAGGGGAGTTGGAAACCTTTTTTCAAAAGAGTAGCATCGACAGGGATATAATGCTTAAGAATGCGCCAAGTTAAGATCGAGTATGAAATGGGGATACTATTATTCCATATTTTAGTAAAATCCAAGGACTCTTAATATTTAAATTTGATAAAATGCTACACATCCTTAAAAACAAAATCTCTAGAATAAGAAATTTTTAAAGAATTTTGTCGAGTTCATTAGGGTGAGGGCAAATTTTAAGAATTTTATTGATGATCACATTAGGGACAAGGTTATTCAATTGACCCACATCCTAATTATTATTAATAATTAACTGATGAACCTTAAGCACCACAGTGGAATGACTATTGAGAAGGGAATCAATAAAGCCCTGACCAAGCCAATTTTCTGGCCAAAAAAATGAGGAACCAGAATGATACCCCAAGAAATTAAATTCTCAGCACTCCATTTGATACTACAAAGTCTTCTCCAAATAGGAGAATCCCTAGATTTGAAAGCACTAATGAGGGGGTTTTTGCCCTAATGATATTTACCATGTGTAAACTTTGATCGATAACTATCTTTATTTTTAAAGTTTCACCTTAGTTTATAGAAAAAATAATTAATAGAATCCTCTAATGTTTTGCAACCCAAGCCACCTTCATTATTAGTACCACAACAGTTATGCCAACTAGCTCAATGTAATCTTTTGGTAGATGTATTAGATCCCCAAAAGAATTCATTAAAAGCCTTTTAATCCTTTTAATAATAGAACAGGTATGGACAATAGTAGACAAGAGATACATTGGCAGAGAGCAAAGGGTACTTTTGATCAGGATAAATTTAGCACCAAAGGGATTAAATGAATCCTAAGAGGAGGTTTTCTTATTTACTTTCTAAATAACTTAATCAAATAAAGAAGACCTTTTTTTGCCTCTATATAAGGAGATAGAAGAGCTAGTAATAAAAAAACTTTATTAGGATTAGTATTCAAGCCACTCTCCCTACCATAATGAATTAAGAACTTACATAATTTTTTAATGTAATGAGTGGAGGCATTGCAAAATATAATGAAATCAACAGCAAAGCTAAGGTGTAAAATGGGAAACCCATCAATGGTTCTATAGAACATGTTAGGAATTAAACTAAACATATGCTAAAGACATCTAGAAAGATATTCCACTACAATAATGAAAAGAGTAGGAGAAAGAGGGTCACCTTGCCTTAGCCCATGATTAGAGGAGAAAAAATCATGTACTCACCATTAAGAAGCATAGAAAATAAGAATTCTCAATCCCATTCTTAATTAAAGAAATAAATTGATTAGATAATAAAGCCAAAATTTTATATAGGAAAACCAACCAATATTATTGTAAGCTTTGGAAATGTCAAGCTTAAAAGCAAGTTTCCATCGTGAACTTTGGCATTCAAATCATGGATCATCTCTTGAGCTAAAAGTACATTATCAGAAATGGATCTCCCTTTAACAAAATTGGTTTGATTGGGGGAGATAATTTTAGGGAGCAAGATACTGAATCTTTTAGCCAAAATCTTAGAGATAAGTTTTTTTTAAAAGAAAGAGCAAAGGCTAATCGGCCTATAATCACTCTAAACTTTAGGATTGTCTTTTTTAATAATTAAAATAATGGAGGTGCTAGCAAAATATTTGGGAAGGATACGACCCTTAAAGATATCAGGAACTACTTTAATTAGGTCCTCTTTAATGACAATCCATCATTTTTGGAAAAAATGGGTAGTATAACCATTAGGCCTAGCCACAGAGTCTGTATTTATATTTTGCAAAATATCATAAATTTCAATCTTAGAAGGTAAGGAAGAAAGCATATTGTTATCCTCATCTGAAACAAATTTAGGAATAACTTTAGGCCAAGAAATATCATCATAAGCAAAATTTTTATTCAGAAGCTCTTTATAAAAAAGGACAACAAACTAAATAAGCTCCTTTTTATCCATACACCAAACTCAATCATTAATTTTAATTTTATGAATATGGTTTATAGCTTTTTTCTTTTTAACTATGGCATGGAAATATTTGGTATTGTGATCTCCATCAGAGATCCATTTCATAGAAGCTTTTTGTCTCCAATAAGTCTCCTCCATATCTTGAAAACATGTCAACCTATCTTTAGCTTGAGCCAACATCTGAATTTTAGAAGGATCATTAACAACATCTTCCAAAATGATCACCTCATTCTCCATTTTATTAATATAAAAAAAAATTCTTAAAATAATGTTTATTCCACCAAGAATGGCATTATTTAAGTCTTTTTTTGAACCACAATCTCTTCAAAAATAGAGTCATCATGATGTAGAGGTTCTCCCCAGTTACTAGCAACAACATTGAAAAATCTATCATCCATAATCCACATATTTTGGAAATGAAAAGGGACAGGGGAGAAGGATTTGGTAGCATTAAAATTAACATTAATAAGCAAGGGAGAATTGTCCAATAGGGTTCTGCTTAAGTGCTCCATAGAACTAATATGGAAAATATTAATCCATGGATGATTAAAAAGAACCCTATCAAGCCTTTGCCAGTTATAATTATTCCATGTAAAGTGAACCCAGTAAAGCCAATGTGAGTAAGATAACATTTAAGGATCATATTATTAAATTCTTCCATAGAAAATAAGTTAGGAGCATTTTCACAACAACATTCAGAGGAAGTAGAGATAGTACTAAAATCTCTACCCACAAACCAAGGAGAATCAATAGAAGAAGAAAGACTAATAAGTTTCTCCAAAAGACTGCATCTATCATTTCTATTACAAGAAGCATAAATAAAGGAACCAAAACAACTAAAATTATTATAAGTAGTCTTAACATTCACAACTTGGGATAAATCATCCAAGATCTACATAACATAGGGACTATTCCAAAAAATCCAAATTTTATTACTAGAGTTAGCAAAAAAATTACTAAAGAGCCAATCATTCTAGCAACATAATAAATGTTAGAAGGAATAATAAATGGTTCCAAGATAGCCAAGAAGGAAATGGTATGAGTAAAAATTAAGATTCTAATTCTATTTCTAACAGAGAGGGTATCAATCCCTCTCATATTCCAAATTAAGAAAGAAACCATTTATTTTTGGGTAGAAGAGCCAGATCTAGTAAATTTGGCAAATTAGGAAGTTCAATTTTAGGGTTTTATTTTTCTTTCTAAAAATAGTTTGGAACTTATTATTCATATCCACTACATCACAATCTGAGAGAGATCATTCCGGGTTATTTTTGGAGAAAATTAGCACATTTAAAGCATCATTGCAAGCCACTTCACCCTCTTCCAAATCTGTATTAGGTTGAAATGTAAAAATAGAAATCAGTTCAACATTAGAAGAGGAGGCGGGAAAATGATTAGAGCCATTTAAAGCACAAGTTCCCAAGTCAAAATTAGAAGCCTTTTCATTAGTTTTCTCTCCATTCAAACCCTCATCTAGGATCATATTCTCATCAATTAATGGTGGCATTCAAGCAGGAATTGAATCATTTGAGACAAAATCATCATCCATAAGTTTCAAAAACATATATTTACCCATATTATTACCAATATCGAGGGCATTCAACTATATAGAATCATTGAAGGGTAAGGCATCCTTATTAACATGACTGACATCTAAAAATTGTTCAGGCTTAAGTACTGCAGCATTCTCCACAGAAATAGTGGGTGGATCAAGATAATGTCCCTCAGTTTCAGGTAATGAAATGTCCATAGAACTATAATTTTGTGCTTTAACCAAGGGCACCTTAAGGTTGGGATCCAAATTATTATTAACCAATTTTGGTTTCTTAAAGTGAGGGTGAACCACAAAACAATCTGAAAACCCATGACCATGAATTTTATAATGGGAACAAAAAATAAGAAAATTCTCAAATTCCACTATTGCAAATATCCATATTTCTCTAATCCTAGCTAAATTTCCATATGAAATTTTTACTTATATCCAATTTTATAATGGGTCCAAGTATTAAAAGCAGTCACCTGATCAGCTTGAAGAGGATGACTGAACATCATACCCATAGAAAAAAGAAATTCATGACTAATGAAATGGACACGCAGATTAGGAAGAGAGACCCAAAATGAAACAATAGGAGATTCCTCTTAAATATCAAAAAGAGGCATCCATTTGAACAATCTTATCTGACAATTGAAAACAAAATACAAGAGATGGGAAAAAACATGAGAATAATCCAAATTATTGGAAAACTAGATCAATACATGACATGAATCGATCAATCCAATAGAAAGAATTTTAGAGAGTTTCAAGCGATGGAAGAAAGATCGAATATTCTACAAAGTAGGATGATGCAAAGCAAATTTACCACCAACATAAATTCAAAAAGCTTCGCAAGCCTTTCCATAATTGAATCTGAACACATTATCACAGATACACCCCAGAAGAAAGTCAAAATAAGCTCAAGAGACTCACTAGTGCAATTAGGCTTATTAGCAAGAACATCCATGAATGATTTTGAAGCTAGTGATGGATTTAAGCTAGAAACCCCTAAAGAGCCAGAAACAATAGTGGGAGCAGCTAGATTATCAGGATTTCCTCACAGGGAAGTAGAATTCACAATCGTGATCAACAATGACTCATGATGGAACAAGCTGAAGGCCGATTGAACCCACCAAAATGGAAGCAACAGCCAAAATTGCCACAGAAAAATCCACAAAGGGGACATGCCTCCATATGGGAAAGAGAAGATGCTCAAATGAATGGGTTTCATTTTTATTTAGGGTTTAGGGTTTAGGGTTGTAGGTTTAGGGTTTAGGGTTTAGGGTTAGCTTAGGGTTTTGGGTTAGTTTAGGGTTTAGGGTTTTTAGGGTTTAGGTTTAGTGTTTTTGGTTTTAGGGTTTAGGGTTTAGGGTTTAAGGTTTATGTTTAGTTTAGGGTTTAGGGTTTAGGGTTAGAGTTAGGTTTAGGTTTAAGTTTAGTAGGTTTAGGGTTTAGGTTTTAGAGTTTTTTTTAGGTTTAGGGTTTAGTTTTATGGTTTAGGGTTTAATTTGATTTAGGTTTGAGTTTAGGGTTTGTTTTAATTAAATATTGTAGGTTTAGGTTTATTTAGTTTATTTTGATTTAATTTAGTTTATTTTATCTTTTATTTTATTTAGGTTTATTTTTTATTTTATTTTATTTAGTTTATTTATTTTAGTTTAGGTTTTTTTATTTTAGTTTTTTTTATTTTGGTTTAGGTTTATATTTATTTTTTGTTTAATTTTATTTTTATATTATATTTTAGGTTTAGGTTTTATTTTTTATTTTTAGTTTTAGGTTGAGATTTTTATTTTATTTATTTAGGTTTATGTTTTAGGTTTTTATTTTTAGGTTAGGTTTAGGTTTATTTTTTAGTTTATTTAATTTTATTTAGGTCAGGGTTTAGGTTTAGTTTATTTTAAGTTTAGGTTTAGGTTTTATTTATTTTAGTTTAAGTTTATGTTTATTTTATTTTGTTTATTTTAGGTTTAGTTTTTCTTTTAAGTTTAGGTTTTGGTTTTATTTTTTATTTATTTTTTGGTTTTATTTTTAGGTTTATTTTTTAGGTTTAGGTTTTTATTTAGTTTATATTTTATTTATGATTTTATGCCACCATCCTTCAAGAACTTTGATGGTAGTGGGAACCAACGATAACACATTGCACACTTTCGAGCTGACTGTTGTAACACCGTTGGAAGTAACGCGCTCCTCTTCCTCCTTTTTGATAGCAGTATGTCAGGTGTTGCATTTGATTGGTATGACAAACTGCCCAACAATTTGGTGAAGACTTTTGCTAAGTTTGAGCACCTCTTCATCAAGAGGTTTGCAGGAGCTTAGCAGAGGGTGACTATAGGCGACCTCATTGAAGAGAAATAGAAACTCAACGAGTCCCTTATTGATTACATTCTCAGGTGGCACAACCATAGTTGTCCGAACAGCATGCCATTGAGATTCATTGGCTCGGTCGCTTTCATGCTTAAGGGACTTTACAATAAAAATATTCGAGAAATTAATCAACAAGGTAGCTAGCCTACAAGAGGAAGCCAAACTATTGCCCTTTCCTGACAAATCATCTAGGCCCAAGCTGTAGAAGGTGCTTGAGAAGAAGCTTGGGATAGTTATGTCAGGGGACAGAGGGATGCTGCTAGCTAGAGTTGAGTATGAGAGACTACGAGCTCAGCAGCCTCCTTTTCTACTTCCTCTTCCACCACCTCGACCATCATCAGACCATGTGCCCTACAATGACCATTTCCACCACCTCAGTAGCCTACCGAGCAGTGATATTCATAACCATCGCCAGATAGCTACTTTCCACCATCTCTTACAAATAGATTGAATAATCCATATTCATTTAAGAGGGAGATAGTTAGGAAAATATTTAAGAATCTCTTAAAGAAACTTGACTTTTAGTTACCAAAGCCTAAGAGGCAGGAGGAAGTGGGAAAGAGCAATGATCTTAACTATTACCCCGAACACCGCATGTTAAGCCATGCCTTAGAGGATTGTTTCACTTTTAAGGGACTGCAAGCGCTACAAGTTGGAGCCATAGTTATCCCTAAAGAATACTTATTAGGACAAACATCTAGTTCTATTAGAGTAATCCTTGGGGATACTTGTGATCCTCTTAAGACTAAAGAAGGTTAGGATATAGATCATTTCTATGATCAAGAAGCTTTCCTTGTAGGTGCCTAAAATAGCTCAAACCTCCAACACCAAGGAAGGTTTGCTAGTTACAAAGGATAACTCGAAGAGGGTGACAGCCCAATAGCAGCACGAGCTCACCATACTTTCCTGGGATAGTCCAGTAGTTGCTGTCCGAGTCCAGTACTCCCTCCACCGTTGCACCTACCACCTCTTCTGGTAGCTCCTCTTGTATGGACAGGAGCGTTGTATCTGCAGATAAGTGCACTAAATTCCTTACTCTGCTTGCTTTAGTTAATTTCTATTATGTACCTCCACTTAAAAAAAATTAATGAAGAAGGCTGGTTCTACTTATAGATTGTCTACTTCTGATGCTCTTGATTTTATTCTTATTGAAAGCTCTCTAAGTCTAAATAAAAATAATAGCTCTAGTAGTTTCAATTCTTTCCTTTCTGATTTAGAGTTAGACTATCCTTTTTTGAATCAATTAGGTTCACCTCTTGAGATTGACTTGGAGTCAACTAACTCTGAGGATCCCATAGGAGAAGCTGTAGGTATGCCCAATGAGAAGGTATAACTTTCCACAAGCTCATCATTCCAAGAAGTCACTTAAGTCAATCCACACAGTGGCAAAGTTCTACCTCCTAGGGTAGCACCTTAGAATAAGTGTAAGCAAGTCATTGGTTCCAGTGAGCGATAACCCCTCCATAGGATACTCCACCCATGGATATGCTTATGGAGGACCAAGCCAAAGTTTATTACAATGTCCAAACTCACCTTAGAAAGTTTCCAACTAAGTTAAGCATATATGACACCCTTGTCTTATCCAAAGAGATGAGGGAATCTGTAATCAAGGACTTGATCTAGAGATATGCCTTGCTCAGCTGACCTCTACTTAAGAGGAGGCTTGCCACTTGAAGGACATCTTAAGAGTTACATTCAGTGATGAAGACTTACTCTTAGGGATGACCAAGCACAACCGCCTCTTTACATTATAATGGATGTTGGAAGATACAGGCTATCTAGAGTTCTGGTTGACCCAGGTGTATCAATCAACATTATGAGTCTAAGATCCTTTTCCTACTTGAGGATCAACATCTCCAAACTCCAAAAAGAAAGAATGATGTTAAAAATATTCAATGAACAAGGTGAGAGGGCCTTGTGGTGTTTATTTTTGGATGTATGCTAGGGGGTACTTTTTGAGGTGATCAGATACAATATTAAGGTATGATGTGCAATCTTGAAAGATAGAGGCATCATCCTATACTGGTCCTAATCATGTAATAAGGACTCCTAAGGCATGATAGGTCTTCGAATGTACCAAAGATTTTTCCCCTACTTTACATGAATGAATAAAATAGTGTTTATATTAATATTGGTTTTTAAGTTCACTATGGAGGCAAGCCTCCATAGTTAATTACTTCTTAGAAAATGAAATTTCTAAAGATTATTCTCGATTAAAGTAGACAATATCATGTCTAAAGATTTCAAGGTTAGACTATTAAAGCATTGGTTGTATTTGGAAAATTAACTAGGAAAGTTCAAGGAGAAGACTTATTTTTGGAATCTAAATGAAATAAGTAGGAAATGCTCATGATACTAGGAAGCCTAGTGTGCATTCTAATCTATCTTATGGTTGGGCTTTATAATTGTGAAGTTGAGGAGATTTATATGTTTTGAGTTGAAATTTAATTAGATTACTAGGGGAATCCACCAACACAAGGTTGTGGGAATTCCTAAGAGGTGAGGATTTATGTTTGTAGCCTAAAGAAAATAGTTACCTCAGATCTTAAATCTAGGGAGCTTTAGTACTAGTTAAAGCTCAACTGAAATTTAAGCGATAAGTGGACATAAAGGTTTACCTCCATAGGAGAGAATAAGTTGTCTGACTTCTGGACTTATAACCACTTGGAGTGACCGCCAGTTAACTCCTATGATTCAATCATTCAAATTTTATTTCATTTTAGACACATCATTTTGATAGAGGATTTAGGATTTCTTATGCCTAAATGCATGATTAAATAGGTCATGGGTCAAATCAGCTAGAAGAAGTTATTCTCCACCACAAGGGATGCCCTCACCCGTCAAGCATTCCTTTATCATGCAAGGACAGAAATCCTTCATGTTCAAAAGAGAAATAATATGCATGCATGATGTGAAACATACAACCATATAGCTTAGGGGTCACTAAATCTTTTAATTATCTGATTTATGTCTTAGGCTATATGATGAGGTTATGAGTTATTTAAAATTTAGGTATGAGTGATTAGTTGGGTAAAACAGTTATTTTTATCCTAAGAGCCTAATCATTTTGAAGCACACATTAAAGCCTCAATCATTTAGAAAACTATGAAAAGCATGCCATCTAATGCACAATGTAAACATAACATCAAACAATTATATAAACTATCATAGAAGAATAAAATGCGGTGTGGTGTAAAGCCAAAGAGAGAAAAGATGGGTAGCCGAGCTCTACCCTTATACAACTTGGAATATTAAAGAATAATTATAATTGTATTAAATTCTATTGGGGTCTTCTTTCTTCATATCTCCAATTCTAATTTGGTTTCTTCTTTGATTTGGATGGTGCTTGCTTCAAAGGCATCACAGGGCATCCCAGGCAAAGCCTTCTAGCCATTGCTCATCCTAATCTCCCATAGCACTAATCCTAATTCATATTGCAAAATTATATTTATGTGGGAAAAGTAAATCTAACTACACCTGTAAAATAGAGGTTAACTAAATATACATATAATCCCAAGTTGTATTTATAATTTGGACTTAGCACTCTACACATGGGTAACTAAGCCCACTAACTTGGATTATGATTAAGGATTTAAGCAACTTGCAAAAGAGCATTCACATTTATTTTTAAGCATCCCTTAAGCATAATCCCTGCAAAACATGATTAGGCTAATATTGGCCTACCATCCATTCTGAAGCATACACCCTTACATCCAATCTAGAATAATACATCATAAAACAAAACATACATCATATCATACACCATCCTAAGTTAGAGCTAAAAGTGGTGACTTAATTCTAATGTATGTATTAAGGCTTGTGTGGTAAGTCTTGTTAGGCATTAGTGTTGTATTTTTTTTAAGTATAGAAGGATTCAATTTAACATGAAAGGTTGATTTCACTTGAAGTAGTTTAATTGATTTGAGAATTTAAATTTGTGTTTTTTCTCATTTGATTACACTTAGCAACTAAGTGTTATAAGGAGAAGAAAAGAGGATTTCCCACTTTCATCCCTACCTTAAGTCACTTTCTAAAGTATATTAATTTGATTTAGTTCTCTTTAGTGAATGGCTTATTAAATGATTTAATTAATCCTAAGTTTAGGTTCACTTTCAATAATCCTATTCAAAATGAAAGCCATCTTAAGATTAATTTAATTGAATTACTATCACATGACATATATTAAATCATTCTTTTCCATCACATGTAACATGCATATGATTTAATTCTAAGTGTATCTATACATGTAACATATTATAGCACAATTAAATGATGAATGTATGTGTATATTTAGAATTTATATTTTATTTGATTGAATTATTTAACCATTTTTATTTAAAACTTTACCCAAATTATTATACAAAAGGACATAAGAATGAAATTAAATAGACATGTGCCATTGTTAAACCAATGAAGCGGTAGTCAAAATGACTTCCTTAGAGCTAGCTAAAGCCTCATTATTCTCGGGTCTAGACTATATACCCATTTGCATTCAAACATATGCAAATTTGTATACATGAACATAGGAAGTAAGCACCAAATCATTTGGATAATTAATTCAACCACTTAGTCAATTATGAATGCATGTAATTTTAATGTAAAATGGGATTTTCATTAACTAATCACATATACATATACATGTACAAAAATATAGGCAAGTATGTGTCATTGTTAAATTAGGGAAGTAAGGTAATAAAATGACCTCAATGGGGCTAACTAAAGCCTTATATTCCTAGGATGTCAAGATTATATACTTGCTTTTCTTTGACACATATGGATGTATACATAAATGAGGGAAAGAAAACCATGCAAAGACTGTATATATTTTTTTGATTGAATCATTTATATATATGAATTAAAGTTCTATCCAAAGTCTAATGGGTACGTGCCATTGTTAAACCAGAGATAGTGAGGTATTCAAATGACGTCCTTGAGGCTAGCTAAAGCCTCGTGTTCCTGGGATGTCCAGTATATACCCATTACCATTCAATCTTATATAAATTACACATGAATAGAGGAAGAGAACTCAACATTCATACACTTAAGCTATAAGCACATGCATTTCTTATGTATTTATAACTAGCATCATAACACATATTATTATTCATTTATAAGCTTTTGAAAAATACATTTGGATTTAATAGTGATAATAGCCATGCATATAATAAATTAAATCAACACATGCAAGCTTACATAAAGGAAATCTATTAATTTTTCTTGATTTTGAAAAGATGGATGCATGAATTCAAAAGACATACCAAATTTAACATGATTTGAAAGAGGACAATCAAATATAAGCATGTGATTCATTCAACCAAGCTAGTTCTTAAGACAATCAAATCAAATAAGATTATTTAAAGTAAAGCAAAAGCTTCTTTATTAATTAAGTTTTGGATTTGATTTGATTTAAAGAGGAGAAGAGAAATCATCACTTGATGTTTTAAACCCATTCCCATATTAGTGATTTGATTTAATTTAAGGAAATGTAATTAAGTTGATTTTATGGGTTAATTCAGTTGAACCCTTAAATAGATGAATTAATTACCCTTACCTATGTCAGTTTAAAGTAGTTAACTAAATAATTATGAGCCAACTTAATATGCATTGAAAATAAACTTGGAATGATCTTAGAAAATAAAAGGGGCCTAATGCAATTTGCTCATGATTAATAACCAGTTAAGGGACTTAATTAATTACTCTTATGGTTTTCCACACATGTGGACTAACCATAATTTCATTAAACTCCTTTGGGTTATTAAACACTAAAGATCTATGATTTAATTAATTAAGGTCGATGTGATTATGATTTCAATTTGATTAAGTGATTTAATTAATTAGTTAAATCTTAATTAATTTCATTTTAAAAGTGTGAAATGAACTTAGGGAAAGGGGTCCCGACCCTATTCCTTAGTTCACTTACCATTGAACAATGATTAATATAATTAATTAACCAATTTATTACTATTTATTAGATTAATTAATCATTAATTAACTTAAAAGAGTAGTTAAGGTTTAATTAGTCAATTTTTCTAATTAAGTGAGCAATAAATTTTAAGAAAATCATGGGAGTTAGAGGTCATCCCATTAAATTAACCAATAAAATTTTGGCTTAATTGCTCAAGTAATTAAAGACTAATTAAGCTAATTAATTTTATAATTAAACCTTAATTATCATTCAAAATTAGTTAAGATCATTTTTTAATTAATTTACCTCCAAAATACCTTTAAAATGAGTATTTACTTGCATATTTTTATTTCTCTATGATTTTTAGAAGTTTTAGGCATTAAAAATTATTAATTAAGCCTAATTAAAACCAAATATTATTGGCGCTATGTGGCGCGCTAATGTGGAATGCTTTCCATGTGGCGCAGTGAGATTGGTTACTTAAAACTTATCCGACTTAGCGCTTATGTGGCGGCGGTGAATTTACTTTCTTGTCTTCCATCTGATCTATGATTGGATAGCTACAATTAATCCCATAGCTTAATAAGATTAAATCGGTCGATCTTGGATCCCAACATTGTCCATTCCATTCATGCAAAATGGACAGTGCATGATCTAACATCACACGAGTGAGGGAGAATGGAGTTTGACTACTGTTGCTCACTTTCTCCAAGCTTACCTGAGCTCAGATCAACTCCAAAAGGATCCCACACCTTCATGACATTGATCGAAGGGGATCCAACGGTCAAGATTCCATGAGATGCAAGTTTTCTTTAAAAAGCTCCAACCCATTTTTGCCTAAAGATAGGTTTTGGAAGCATACCTCACTAGAGCTCAAGACTGGTGACTCGAAGGATTGAGGAAGCTTCATCTAGTGGAGATGAAGCCCTATTGAGCAGTAATTGGATCAATTCCTCGACATTCGAAGGCCATGGTCGATCGGAGCTCTATGATCAAAGTCCCACCTCAGTGCTTTGAAGCTTGGGAGATGATTCATTTTTTGCTCGATGAGGGCCTAAGGAAGGTGTGCAAAGTTAATTTGAGTTTGATGGAAAAATGGGGAAGTTATGTCAAAATGGAGTGTCTATTTTGATGGATGA
This sequence comes from Cymbidium sinense, assembly GCA_021442155.1. Classification (NCBI taxonomy): domain Eukaryota; kingdom Viridiplantae; phylum Streptophyta; class Magnoliopsida; order Asparagales; family Orchidaceae; genus Cymbidium; species Cymbidium sinense. The sequence goes on from CM038214.1 coordinate 130,146,503, forward strand.
GAATGGCATTTTGATCAAGGAACGAGCTTGGGAGCTTAGGGAATGGCTCTAGCTCATCTTGGGTATAGCTCTAAGGAATGATTTTTGTGTGTATTTGAGTAGAAATGAGGAGTGTATACCCCTTTCATGATTGGATGGTGGATTGGGTTTGGCTTCTAGTGGTATCATCTTAGGGAGTCATGGGTGGGGGAGGAGGTGAGCTGGCTCGCTTGGTTGGTTGAAGGTTTGGACATGGCTACCAAAAATGGGTGTCTATGGGTTTCAAATGCTCCAATGGAGAGGGTGAGGTGATGTCACCTCCCATGGGTCATAAACAACCCATTAGTTTAGGTTGGAGTGTCTTGTGCCTAGGTGGACCATTGGGAGAGTATAGTGTCCAAGGAATGGAAATGACCACTTACATCATTGATTTGTCTCATGTGATGCACTTGATCGAAGGGTAGAATGATCATTTGGCATTGGATTTGATTTGGGCATATTTGAAATGAGTCAAAAGTGGGTTTAGCCCAAATTTCAAGTCAATTGAGTCGATTTGTTTAGGTTTAGCTCAATGACTCATTTAGGTCAAATTAGGTTATTGGGTCAAGTTGACCAATTGGTCAAATTGGGTCAATCAAGGGTTGGGTCAAGTTCATATGATCATTTGGGATGTTTTTGGTTTATTGGTTTGGTTTAGTTTGGCTTAGATTTGATTTTGCATGTTTGAATTCATTTGGGTCAAATGGTGGGTTAATTTGACCAAATTGGCTTTGGCTTGGGTGATGGGTTGAGTTTAGTTGACCAATTGAAGAAGATTGTAGGCTTTGGTTTCAATTAATTTAGTTTTAGTTTTGATTTAGTCCAACTTTAACCATTAGGTCAATTGGGCTAGTAGGTTAATTGGCTTCAATTGGGTTCAATCATGGCTTTGGTCAAATTCAACAATCAATTTGGAATGAACTTGAGCCATTGGTTGCAATCAATTTGGTTTATATTTTGATTTGAAATTGTTCTTTTAGGAGTTTGGGTCAACTTGGGTCAAGAGGGTCAATTGGGTTTGGTTAGACTCAATTGAAGGTCAAGTCATATTCAAATATTGATTTTGATTTGGTATGAATCATTGGTTTCAAGAAATTTGGCTTATATTGCAATTTGGCTAGTTTGGGTTCATATGGGTTAAGGGTTGACTTGGTCAAATGTTCAAGTTGGCTTGGTTTGACCCAATTTGTGATAATTGATCAACCTAGGGTGATCAACAATCATGATGGAAGGTTTTATGGCTTGGTTCAATCCAATTTGGGTAGATTAGAATTTGGCTCAAATATATCAAATTGTCCACTTTGGGTCAAGTGGACCAATTGGGTTTAGTTGGCTTTTTTGGGTTGAGTTTATATATGGATTTGGGATTGATATATAAATTCAATTGCAAGTAACTTGGTTTGAATGGGTTTTGGTTCATTTGAACATTTCAAGTCAAAAGGGTTAAGTTAGGTTTGACTTGGGTAGCTTTTTGTTTGACTTGATGATTGTAGATTTCATTTATATTTGTGAATATGATTTAAGGTATGATTGATTCATGAGAAAATTAATTAAATTTGGGTTTTGGAATGAAGGAATTTTAAGTCCATGGAGTTGGGTCATGTGGCTTAGGTTTGGATTTTGATTTGGTTTGATTTAGTTTTGATGATTTAAATGTATATTTCATTTAAATTTGAAGATGATTGAAAATATGATTGATTTATAAGAAACTCAATTGAGTTTGACTTGATTTGGATTAAGATTTAGATAGGTCCATGGGATAGGTCATATGGCTTAGGAAGGGGTTTGATATAATTTAATTTAGTTTTGATCATTTGAATGTAGATTTGATTTATATTTAGAAAGATGATTGAAGATATAAATTTATTATGAGAAAATTAGTTGATTTTGGATTGGATTAAGATTTGGCTAAGTCCATGGGATAGGTCATATGGCTTAAGAAGGGTTACAAGTTTGGATTTGATCATGGGCTTCAATCATTTGGTTTTAAAATTTTGGTTTGGATTTTGATTTTGATGTTTGAATTGAACTTGAGGTTTGGCTTGAAGGTGAACATGGATTGGATTTGGGTTGTAGGGTAGGTTGATTATCTTAATCCAAGGAATAACATCATATGGTTAACTCTTCTAAGTCTTTAGCTTAGGTTAAGTGTTTACTATTGTTAGAAGTGTCTTATGACTAGGAAATCTTAGTGTTAGAAGACTCCTAAGTCTAAGATGGGAAGATTGAATTTGCACTCAGTGGGTCAAGGCCTTGGGCTCCATAGTGTTGCCATTGGAGATAGATGATTGGAAGACCGAAGCCAAGTTTCACATTATAGACTTGGATACATCTTTCAATGCTTTGCCTGGGAGACCATCATACATGAGAACAAAATAGTTCCATCCTCTCTATAACAGTGTATGAAGTTCATGAGAGGTGGGATCCTCTCTATGTCAAAGGAGATCTAAAGACATTTATAGGTTCAAGATTATATATGAGGATACTACCTCCCTCAAAATCAACAAGTCTATTCTCGTGAAACTTGGCCAAAGTTTAAAAATAAAAGAAAAAAAAAATAAAAGAAAGAAAAAAAAGGAAAGAAAAGAGAAAATGAAAAAAAAAATAAAGGGCGAAATAGACTTGGAGGAGGAAGGGAGCGACATTAGATTCAACCCATGGTTCTTTACTCCATTCAACATATGGGTGATGACTTGACCTCCACCGGTAGAGGAAGTCCTAGGGGTGGAAACCTCCTTGTCCACCCAATAGAAGATATGTCCCAGTAGGGTACACCTATCCATATAGGCTTAGAATCTAGTTCATAGAATGAGCCCTATCGTTAACAGCTCTTCTCAATAGTAAATTCCCTTGAGCTACTTGAGCTAATGATGAAGGCGGGCACCAAAGCAAAGCATAAGTGTATCCAAGTCTATCTAAAATAGTTAGAAATCGGTTGGGAACCTTAGCTCGAACCCCACTTTTCTCTCAAAAACCCGAGGGTTTGGTAGTTAAGGAAGCCCTTAAGTCATCCATAGTGTGAAGACTCGGAGGTTCTTTTAGCATCTCAAGTCAAGAAGTTAATGTAGAACTTGGGAATGATTCATACAAAGATTTAATATAATTATCATTTGATTGGTACTTTCCTTGTGTGTTTACAAAGAATGGGTTAATCCCACATACTTGGTCAAAGCAGTTTACTTCAAAGAATATGGAAGTACAAATACAAAAGCTATCAATCAAGATTGAGACTAGATTACATGCATAGGTCATGATGATGGTGATTACTACTTAGTCATCACCAATCATTTAGAATCTAATGTTCTTTTCAAATCATATTAACTTATATGAGGAGATGTTCTTAGAAACTTGATGATCAGATGATTTTGAAGTCAAGATGCCGAGTTCAAGAAGAGATCAAGTTAACCATTGACGAGCTCTAGGAAATTAACTTAGGAACTAAAGAAGATCCACGCCTGACATACATTAGTTCTTTATTGAATGAAATTAAAACTAATGACTTAGTTAGGCTATTGATTAAGTTTAAGGACTACTTTGCATGGAGTTATGAAGAGGTTCACGGATTGCCTCTAACATAGCGGTCCATAAACTAGTAATAGAGCTACTTACCTATCAAGAAAGCTCCTAGATGTATGCGATTAGACATGAAATACAAGTCATTTGAAGTTAAGAAATTGATCGATGTTGGCTTCATCCAGGAAGAAAAGACCTACTTGGTTAGCCATTGTCCAAGTTAAGAAAAGAATGGCCAAATTCACATATGCATCAATTTTATAGATTTAAATATGGGATGTCCAAAAGATGAATTTCCACTACCAATCTTTGAGCTGATGGTGGACATTGCCTCATCTCATGCAGTCTTATCTTTCATTGATGGCTCATCTAGATATAACCAAATAACTATGGCCTCTAAAGATGAAAGAAACACTACTTCAATCAGAATCTATTGCTATAAGGTCATTCCTTTCGCCTTAAAATATGGTGCTACATACTTAGCAGCTATGACTCGAATCTTCAACAAACTCATTATCATCAAGTCAGTGCTTTGTCGATGATCTCATAGTCAAAAGTAGAGAAAAGAAAGACCATCTCTTTGACTTGAGAGTTGTTTTGAAAGTTAAGATAATTTAAAAATGAACCCCTGAAGCATACATTCAGAGTAGCTTTAGGGAAATTCTTTGGGTTTATTGTCTGACACCAAGGAATCAAAATTGATCCAGAGAAGATCAAGCGATATTAGAAATTCCACCCCATAAAAGTTTAACTCAACTCAGATCATTCTAAGGGCGGTTGGTGTATCTATGACGCTTTATATCCAACTTATCAGAAAGATGTCAGCCAACCTCAGCACTTGTCAAAAAGGATGCCAAGTTTAAGTGGGATGACAAGTTTGAGCATGCCTTCACATCAAGCATTACGATGACATCACCAATTCTAGCTATCCACAATAAGGCTCATACTTTACACTATTATGTTAGATGACTCCTTGGTGCTTTGTTAGCCCAAGCCAATGATAAAGGGAAGGAAAATGCACTATACTTCCTCATCGTCTAATCCCTATTGAGCCTAATTATCCACCCATTGAAAGCATTGCCTAGCTTTTATCTTTGCATCCCAAAAGCTATAGCTTGCTTCCTCATAAGGTAAACTTAATCTCTAGGATCAATCCACTATAGTACCTCATGACACAACCTATGGATGCACATGACGGTCATTGATCCTCATACTTTGACATTACCTTCATACCCTCTTTGCGGTGAAAGGATAAGCACTAGAAATTTTTTGGTGGCTCTCCACTTAATGATGATCTCTTGATGAACAAATCATGAACTTAGGGGATACTAGCATTCACCATTGGGAGATGTACTTTAATGGTGCGGCTTCCTCTCAGAGGAGAAGAACCACAATCTACTATTCCAAAAACAGGTAGGAATAGTTCTCTTAACTTGATGATGTGAGATTCTCATATCATCTATCCAATCCTTGCACCAATAATGAAGCCGTATATGAGGCTCTGACTTCCAGTCTAGAGTTAGTTGTTACTCTAATCATCTAAAACATCAACATCTTCTACGATTCTCAACTAGTTATAAACCAAATAATTGGGTCATATAAGGTTATAAAGCCCAAGCTCCATCACTACCATAACTAAACCATAGAGTTATTGTCCTAAATGCCAAAGGTTACCATTTATAAGATTCTTCGAGGAGAGAACATCATAGCATATTCTTTTAGCTTGCAAGGAGTTAGCATGTCTGGAGGATGAGTTTATATCAATAAAGGTCCAAAATGGAGAAGTCTTATCCCTTATTGATATTGTACTCATCAAAAAGTTCTATCTTGAAGATGAGGTTGCCATTGCCAAGAAGGATGATGAGTTAGATTACCTAAATAAAGACAAACTACCTCTAAGTCTCAATCCCATAAAATAAAGCGAGCACTTTCTTATGCTCTTGTGGATGGTGTCTTGTACCAGTGGTCTTTTGATCATATGTGGTTATGTTGTTTAGATAAGCATAAAGCCCGTAAGATCATGACCAAGGTACACTCAGGATTATATGGTTCGAAGATGAAAGCCAAGATCAAGAGAATAGATACTACTGACCATCGATGATTAAAGATTGCATGTATACGGCTAGCCGATGCCACCAATGCAAATACACGGTGTGGTCATACACTAACCACCCAACATTCTACATCCTACATTGGCCTCTTGGACATTCAGTGTTGGTGCACATAGTGTCGATTGATCATTCTTCTTCTAAGGTCATCAGTTCATGTTAGCTTCTACTTACTACTTTTCCAAATAGGCAAAGGTGATTCTGCTCAGAGAGGTCACAGCTCAACATGTGCTCCAATTTTTTAGGAACCATATCGTATATAGGTTCGAAGTGCCTTGACAATTTATATCTGATAATGGCACTGTCTTCAAGAGCACCGAGATCAACAACTTTTCTCAAAGACACAACATAGATTATAGATATTCTACCATCAAATACCTGAGGGAAAATGGCTTAGCAGAAGCCTTCAACAAAACTCTCATCCAAATATTGAAGAAGGTACTTGAAAATAACAAGCGATAGTGGCATGAGTAGTTAGTAGAAGCCTTGTGGGCATACTGCACCACATATAGAACTCCAACTCAGTCTACTCCTTTCTCCTGGGTCTGAAGCCATTCTACAATTAGAAGTCCAATGCCCATCACTAAGGATAGTTATGGGTAGCATGATCATAACAAAGCAGAATGCAAAGTTACAGTTAGAAGAGCTCGATGGTTAGAAGGAGAGATGCCTGCTGGCATGACAAAAGCTTGAGTTGTACAAAGCTAAAATGATTCAAGCTCACAATAAGTTGGTCCTACTTAGAGCATTTCAAGTAGAACTTATTTTAGTTCTAAGGAGACCGATTGTTTCCCGTCATAATATGGTAGGTAAGTTTGAACCCACTTGGGAAGGCCCTTTTTCCATAGAGAATGCCTACCAAGGAGGATCTTATCCTTATTTATCATAAGGAGAGCACCTAGTGCTTCCAATCAACATGCTCTCCTTAAAGAAATATTATAAATCATGTTTGAAAATAATTATCATTAATGAAAATTCCATTTTGAATTTAATCTCTTTCATGTTGAAAGTATTCTTGTTTAAATCTGTGATGTGTTTAGGGTAGGTGTAAGGAACCCAAACAACATCCTATCCTTTATTGACACAACACACACAAACTACACACAAACATATAAAACAAACACATATCTTTTTTTATCTCACTACAGTTGAGATAATGCCAACGACACTCACTCAATGCTCTAGGTGGGGTTGATGCTACCCTAGTGTGTCACCCCAATGGTCTTCTTGCTTTGGAGGATGTAAGTATACTATAGTTTCCTTCCTTACTTGGCCACTACACACTGATGAGTTCGTTGTTAGTTTGGTAGGCCTTACTACATGGCCGGTAAGCTACCTCATGTTGGCTTCATTTAAGAGGATGTGAGTATACTATGTCTTCTTCTTGGATTAGCCTTCATTACCTTGGGTCAAGTATATTTGAGATTTAGGATAAGTCCCTTAGCTGCTCTTTCCCTCCTGACTGCTTCAAGTTTAGGTCTAATTTTTCCTCAGGGCTCCCCGCATAGTAGTCACTCTATGTCAGATAGCATATATCCCACCGATGATGGACTATCTTGATGATCAGTTTTGCTTATAAAGTTGTGAGCCTTCACACTTTCTTTCTAGATTGATCGTTGGACAAGCACTTTAGGTTGGTTGGTTCTTACTATGCGATGGATACTACTAATGCTCATGGATAAACCTTAGGTTGGTTGGTTCTTACACCTTAGGATACACCACTCATGGCAGATGTAAGTCTACTATGCTTTCTCCTTGAGTTGGCCACTGTACATCTATAAGCTTTCTTTTCCAAGGCTCAAGATAATGCTCCTAGGAGGACACCCCTAGCTTTCTTTTCCACCGTGCACCTTGCCTATGGGCACTATATTTGGATCACATCCTTTGCAACCCCATTTAGACACTACTTGGGTTACTATCAAATTGGACAGTTCCCCTTCCCTAGTAACCACCCTTATGGTTGGAGAATCCATCATGTGGATGTACAGATTCTCCCTTGGTCCAGTATATTTGAGATAGGTCAAGGTCAACATAGCCCTTCTCGGTGTGGCCTTGCACCAATAAGGTCCATGCAAACATATAAACAAAATATATATTCACTTATGGATTAGGAGGACACCCCTAGTAGTACCTTTTCCCAAGCAAGCATCTTATCTTTAGTGCAGTGTCAGCAAAACTCCCCATAAGAATTTCCTCACTACTCTTGAGTTGATAAAATTCCCCTGTAGCATTCACTTAGTAGTCTCTCCTAAGTTAGGTTCGATTTGTTGTGCCACCAACAGGTCACCCCAGCGGTTGTTCCCTACTTTAAAAGATGTAAGTCTACTATGCCTTCTTCAGTCATTACTGCGGAAACCCCTTTGGTTGGCTAGCTCTACCTTACTAGTAGACTATCTCTTTGGATTTGTAAATTTGAGATAACATAAGTCGATATAGCCCTTCTTAGTGGGTCCATCGCACACCAACATGGTCCATAATTTAAATCTATCAAATTTGATTGAGCTCACATCCCCAAGTAGATATGCCCTTTCAAAATCAAACTAAACCAAACAAACCATATCAAATCACATCAAATTAAGATAATTAATTAACTACTTTTGAGTTGACATAAGTCCACAATGACATTCACGTAGAAGTCGCCCTAGGCCAAGTTCGATTTCTTGTGCATCCAATAGGTCACCTTAGTGGTTGTTTCTTGCTTTGAAAGATGTAAGCTTGCTAAGGCTTCTTCCCAACATAATATTGAACAGAAGGCAACCCCAGATTAGCTAGCTCTACCCCGGTAGACTATCCTTTGGATTTGTAAACGAGGTAGGTCAGCGATATAGCCTTCTAGTGAGTCCATTGCACACTTACATGGTCCATACATTAACTCATTAAATTAAACCCAATCTAATTTTTCCCATGGAGTTAAATCATACCCTTCTCCCCAGTGGAGCCCCAAATCATATATAAATAAGTCAAGCAAATAAATCAAATTCAAAACCAACCTCTCCAATGGAGCCAAATTAAACCAACTCCCTCAGTAGAGTTTAAATCAAAGAAATCCAACCAAACTCTTATTCCCAGTGGATACATCCCTAAACAAATCTATGAAATCAAACTCAAATCCCAATCCCCGGATAGCGCTTCCCTAGTGGAAGGTTCATATACATCCCTGACTCAAGCCCATATCTCTAGTAGATATTCCTCCACATCAATTAAATCAAAACAAATTAAAGTTGATTCAATTTTAATCCCCGATAGATTATAGATTCTTATCCCTAGCAGATCTTCTTTCCACAAGCCATATAATCAAATCAAATTCAAACCTTATCCCCAAGATTTTCTTCTTCTAATCCCTCGGCATAGACCCCTCTCATGTCATGTCCAATGCATGTGTGATCCCCTAGCGGATCTCCCTCCACGTCCTTAACATGGAATTCTCATCAAATCTTATTTTTCTTTTATGCACACCTTTAATACTTCATCATAACAATGTATTCATTCAAATTACATCATCTTAACATTTAATCAACATTTTATGATTTGTGATGGTGCATGCTCAAACTAACTATACAATATCATACTAAACATATTATAGTGTGAATTAACACATAAGATTATATTATAATATATGATGTTATATTATAATTAATTGTAATATAATATATTGTCTAACATTACACCTTATTAGAATCACTTAAAAGAACAAATAACAAAATTTTCTCAAAATATGAATAATGATCATTTTGGATGTAAAATTGTTATTTTTCTATTATAAATGGTACAAAATAACATAATTTTGGTGTTGCTTCTTGTGTGTGCCATTAATTTTTGGCCAAATTCTTCCATCTCAACCTTCAAATTAACATTTCTGTGAGTTTTGACCCAATGTATTATAATAAAAGTAAAACATACTAAAATGTACAATAACATTTAGTAGCACACCACCACATTCATATATATATATATATATATATATATATGAAGTTATATTGTTATGTACATTATATTTTAATTTTCTTTCATATATTATATTGTCTTACATTACACCTTAAAATGAATACTTTAAGCAAAAAATTTATAAAATTTGGTTGAGAAATGAACATTTATTTTGGATGCAACTTTCCATTCTTTTGATTAAATGACACACCATAGCACACAATGATGTTCCCTAAAGCTTACCTTAAATTTGGCCAAATCCCATCATCTCATAAATTAGTATTTTTATAAATTATACTAGTACAAACTCTACTACATCATACTATAACTAATATATGCTAAAAAATAAGTATTAATACACAATAGTATGCTATAATGCTTGATGCTACACTATGTTATGGTATCTTATATTATAATACACTATAACATATTATATTATATTTTATATCACATCACAAGGGGTTGCTTAAGTTAAAAATTGTAAAATTAGTCTAAATAATAAAAACTATATATTTTAGTCATATCACTTACATATTTTAAATTTAAACAATATATTTTGATGCCATGCTCTACCTATTATGAATTTGGCCAAATTCCACCATTTTAAAGTCTAAATCAACATTTTTTATAAATAATGCTAGTGTAGGACTGATTGCATGATTGTAAAATACTAAAAGAATTTAAATGCGTGAACAATATATTATGATATATGATGTTATACTATGCTACAACATATAATAATTATTTTGAACATAAAATCTTACTTTTTAGACTACAAGTGGTGTAGCACACCTTTGGTACTACAACCTAATTCCCACTTCAAATTTAACAAATTTCATCATCTGATTTATTAAATCAATATTTTTATGATTTATATTAACATATACAATTGGGCACAATACCATAATATACTAAAATATTTCAAAACATCTTATAACATTTAAAAACACATCACAACATGTTCAAATATATGATGCTACATTATACTATAATATATATTATAATTTGATTTAGGAGGGTTTAGGGTATTCAAATCTCTAATAGTCAAGGGAAAGTCTCTTGAAGACATTTTCTTTAGCTACCATAACTAGGTTATGATTAGGTCATTCTTTAGATCTGATCCTAATGGCATCTTTATTCAAGGTTAAAGGTTTAGGGTTTAGGGTTAGGGTTTATGGTTTATTTAGGGTTAGTTTAGGGTTTAAGGTTTAGGTTTAGGGTTTAGGGTTTAGGGTTTAGGGTTTGGGGTTTAGCATTTAGGGTTTAGTGTTGTAGGTTTTAGGGTTTATGGTCTTAAGGTTTAGGGTTTAGGTTTAGTTTTATTTATTTATTTTATTATTAGGTTTTATTTAGTTTAGGTTTTCTGGATTTTAGGGTTTAGGGTTTAGGATTTTGTGTTTAGGGTTTAGGGTTTGGGGTTTAAGGTTTAGGGTTTAGTGTTTAGGGTTTAGTTTTTTAGGGTTTAGGGTTTAGGGTTTAGGGTTTTAGGTTTAGGTTTTAGTTTGGGGTTTAAGTTTTAGTTTAGGGTTTAGGTTTAAGATTTTTTTAACAAAGTATAAATTATTCAACATATCTTCTTTTGATTTTATCAACTAAGCACCCCAAGTTTAGTAAGACACAATTATGACATAGATAAAAAATGAGCACCCATAGAGCAAATCAAAAGCCCTAGATAAGTAGAACCATCTCTACTATAAAGAAATAGTTCCATAAATAATAGATTAGATCAACCGTTCTTTAGTTTCTCTACTTCCCATGAGAACCTCCCTCACCTCTCGAGTAGCTGGATCTGCCATCATATCCCCGATCTCTCCTTCCACCACCACCATGTAAACTTCATCCTCCACCTCCATAACCACCGCCACCACCCTCTATATCCCAGCACCTCCGGATGCCCACCACCACTGATAATCGTCTCTCCTCCTTCACCTCCACCACCAGATCTAAAGGCCTGGGTTGATGATGTTCTTCTGTAGGTTTTGCCCATTATTAGGTTTTACCGATAGTTTAGGGTTAGTTTGGGTTTATGGTTTAGAGTTAGTTAAAGGTTTAGGGTTCGGGGTTTAGGGTTTATGGTTGTAAGTTTTAGGGTTTAGGGTTTAGTGCTTTAGGGTTGAAGGTTTAGGGTTTATGGTTGTAGGTTTATGGTTCTAGTTTTAGGGTTTAAGGTTTATTTTAGTGTTTAAGGTTTAGGGTTTAGGATTTAAGGTTTAGTGTTTTTTTAATTAAGTAAACTGGTAGGTTTAGGTTTATTTAGTTAGTTTTTTATTAATTTGAGTTTATTTTTTTTATTTAAGTTTATTTTTTATTTTTATTTAGTTTAGTTTATTTATTTTAAGTTTATTTATTTTAGTTTAGGTTTTTTATTTTAGTTTATTTTTTAGGTTTAGGTTTATTTTTTAGTTAGTTTTATTTTATTTTATTTTTTAGGTTTAGGTTTTATTTTTTTTTTCAGGTTTAAGTTTAGGTTTTTTTAGGTTTCTTTTAGGTTTTATTTATTTTAGTTTAGGTTTAGGTTTATTTACTTTATTTATTTTATTTAGTTTAGGTTTGGTTTAGGTTATGGTTTAATTTATTTATTAGGTTTATTTTATTTATTTTAGTTTAGTTTATTTTAGGTTTAAGTTTATTTTATTTTATTTTAGGTTTATTTTAGTTTAGGGTTTAAGTTTTATTTTTATTTTTTAATTTTTTAGGTTCAAGTTTTATTTATTTTATTTATTTTATTTTTTAGTTTATTTTATTTTTATTTAGGTTTATTTTTTATTTTATTTAGGTTTTATTTTTAGTTTAATTTAGGTTTTTATTTATTTTATTTTTTAGTTTATTTTATTTTCTTTTAGGTTTAGGTATAGGTTTAGGTTTAAATTTTAGTTTATTTTATTTTATTTTAGGTTTAGGTTTTTTAGGGTTTAGGGTTTGGGTTTAGGTTTAAGGGTTTAGTTTAGGTTTTAGGTTTTGGGTTTAAGTTTTGTTTAGTTTTAGGGTTTAAGGTTTTTTTAAATAGAGAATAATTTAGATTCAACATTTATTCTTTTGATTTCATCAACCAAGTAGCACCCAAGTTTTCTAAGACACAAATGGCATAGATCAAAATGAGCAACCATAGCAAAAATAAAATCCCATGATAAGTAAAACTATCTACAATAAAAGTTCCATAGCAGCATCAATGTTCTTTAAGTTTCTCGTTCCCATGAACCACCACTCTTAGTAGATACCATCATATCCCATCTCACCCTCTGCCCACCATGGCCTCCATCGCTCTCCACCATCATTTCTCTAGTTTAGTAAATTTTAGTTTAGTTTAGTTAGCTTTAGGGTTTTAGGGTTTAGGGTTTTGGGTTTAGGGTTGTAGGTTTTGGGTTTAGGGTTTAGGGTTTAAGGTTTAGGGTTTTAGAGTTTAGTGTTTATGGTTTAGGGTTTAGGGTTTTGGAGTTTAGGGTTTAGCATTTAGGGTTTAGGGTTTAGGCTTTAGGGTTTAGGGTTTAGGGTTTAGGGTTTAGGGTTGTAGGTTTAGGGTTTAGAGTTTGGTTTAGGGTTTAGGGTTTAGGGTTTAGGATTTTGGGTTTTGGGTTTTTTCTTAAATTTAGTAAACCAGTAGGATTAAGTTTAATTAGTTTATTTTTTTATTTATGAGTTTATTTATTTTATTTTATTTAGGTTTATTTATTTTAATTTAGGATTTTTATTTTAGTTTGTTTTTTAGGCTTAGGTTTATTTTTTTAGTTCAGCTTTAATTTTTTTTAGGTTTAGGTTTTATTTTTTATTTTTAGGTTTAGGTTTACGTTATTATTTTATTTTTTTTAGGTTAATTTTTAGGTTTCATTTTTTAGTTTAAGTTTAGGTTTATTTTTAATTTATTTTATTTTATTTAGTTTAGGTTTACGTTTAGGTTTAGGTTTAGTTTATTTTAGGTTTAGGTTTAGGTTTTATTTATTTTAGTTTAGTTTATTTTTGTTTATGTTTTGGTTTATTTTATTTTGTTTATTTTATTTTGATTTGAGCTTTAGTTTTTTTTTTTAGTTTAAGGTTTAGTTTTTATTTTTTATTTATTTTTAGGTTTATTTTTTAGGTTTAGGTTTTATTTAGTTTGTATTTTGATTTTGGTTTATTTTTTTTTTTATTTTATTTAGGTTTTATTTTTTTAGTTTAATTTAGGTTTTTATTTATTTTATTTTAGTTTAGCTTTTAATTATTTTTTTTTCTTTTTAAGTTAGTTTTTATTTTATTATATTTTAATATTATTTTAGTTTAAGTTTTTTATTTATTTTCTTTTTAGGTTTTATTTAGTTTAGGTTTAGGTTTTTAGCATTTTAGGGTTTTGGGTTTAGGGTTTAGGGTTTAGAGTTTAGGTTTTAGGTTTAGGGTTTAAGTTTTAATTTAGGGTTTAGGGTTTAAGTTTTTTTTTAATAGAGAACAAATTCAGATTCAACATTTCTTCTCTTCGATTTGATCAGTAGTAACACCCCAAGTTTTCTAAGACACAAGCGACGACATAGATAAAAAAAGAGCACCCATAGAGAAAATCAAAAACCCTAGATAAGTAGAACAGTTTCTACTGTAAAGAAATAGTTCCATAAGCAGCATATTAGATCGACCATTCTTCAATTTCTCTAGTTCCCATTAGAACTACCCCCACCACTCAAGTAGCGGGATCCACTATCATATCCCCGATCTCTCCATCTAGCACCAACACGGCTATAACCTCCATCGCTTCTCCCTCCTCCATAACCACCACTACTCACCACCTCCAAATCCACCAACAACTCCATATCCCCCACCACCATTGTGACAACCGCCTCCGCCTTCACCTCCACTGCGAGCTGAGTTGACGGTGATGTTCCTGCCATCAAGGTTCTATGCGTTCTAAGGGTTTAGTGTTTAGGGTTAGTTTAGGGTTTAGGGATTAAGGTTTACGATTTTGAGTTTAGGGTTTAGTGTTGTAGGTTTTAGGGTTTGGGGTTTAGGGTTTAGGGTTTAGGGTTTAGGGTTCAGGGTTTTAGGATTTATGGTTTAGGGTTTATAGTTTAGGGTTTTAGGGTTTAGGGTTTTAGGTTTTATGGTTTTAGGTTTATGGTTTAGGGTTTAGGGTTAGCTTTAGGGTTTAGAGTTTAGGGTTTAGGGTTTAGGGTTTAGGATTTAGGATTTAGGTTTTTTTTTAAAATTAAGTAAACCGGTAGGTTTAGGTTTATATAGTTTATTTAGTTTCTTTTTTATTTATTGGAGTTTATTTTATTTTTTATTTTTATTTAGGTTTATTTTTTATTTTTATTTAGTTTTGTTTATTTTTTTAGTTTAGGTTTTTTATTTTAGTTTATTTTTTAGGTTTAGTTTTATTTTTTTGTTGATTTTTATTTTTCTTTTATTTTTTAGGATTATGTTTTATTTTTTGTTAGGTTTAGGTTTAGGTTTTTATTTTATTTTTTTTTAAGGTTGTTTTGGTTTTATTCTAATTTTATTTTTGGTTTTATTTTTAAGTTTAGGTTTATTTTTATTTTTAGTTTATTTTATTTTTTTTAGTTTAGGTTTAGGTTTAGGTTTAGGTTTAGGTTTTATTTATTTCAGTTTAGTTTATTTTAGTTTAGGTTTAAGTTTATTTTATTTTGTTTATTTTATTTTTATTTTAGGTTTAAGTTTTTTTTTAAGTTTAGGGTTTAAGTTTTATTTTTATTTATTTTTATGTTTTATTTTTAGGTTTATTTTTTAGGTTTAGGCTTTTATTTAGTTTTTATTTTATTTTATTTTAGGTTTATTTTATTCTAATTTTACATTTACTTTTTATTTTATTTAGTTTTTTTTTAGGTTTATTTTTTTATTTTTTTAGTTTAGTTTAGGTTTTATTTATTTTAGTTTAGTTTAGGTTTTATTTATTTTATTTTATTTTATTTTTATTTTTTATTTATTTTGATGTTTAGGTCTTGGTTTTAGTTTAGGTTTTTAATTTTTAATTTTTTTTAATTTTTTTAGGTTTAGGTTTATTTATTTATTTTATTATTAGGTTTAGGATTTTAGGTTTTAGTGTTTAGGGTTTAGGGTTTAGGGGTTAGGGTTTAGGGTTTTAGGGTTTAGAGTCTTAGGGTTTAGGGTTTAGGCTTTACAGTTTAATGATTTTAGGGTTTAGGGTTTAGGGTTTTGGGTTTAAGGTTAGTTAGGGTTTAGGGTTAATTTAGGGTTTCAGGTTTAGGCTTTGTGGTTTTTAAGGTTAGGGTTTAGGGTTTAGAGTTTTAGAGTTTAGGGATTAGGGTTTAGGGTTTAGGATTTAGAGTTAAGGTAAGGGTTTAGGGTTTATTTTAAGGTTTAAGGTTTAGGGTTTAGGGTTTAGGGTTTAGGATTTAGGGTTTAGGGTTTAGGGTTTATGGTTTAGAGTCTTTTTTTTTAAAAAAAAACAAGAAAATCGATAGGTTTAAGTTTATTTAGTTTATTTTAAATTTAATTTTTATTTAGGTTTATTTTTTATTTCTATTTAGTTTAATTTATTAAATTTAGGCTTATTTATTTTAGTTTAGGTTTTATTTTAGTTTATTTTTAGGTTTAGGTTTAGGTTTATGCTTATTTTAAGTTTAGTTTATTTTATTTTATCTTTTAGGTTTAGGTTTTAGTTTATTTTTTTAGGTTTAGGTTTAGGTTTAATTTATTTTTTTTTTGGGTTTAGGTTTAGGTTTTTTATTTTAGGTTTATTTTTTGGTTTTATTTTTTAGTTTAGGTTTATGTTTAGTTTATTTTTTTATTTAGTTTAAGTTTAGGCTTAGGTTTAGTTTATTTTAGGTTTAGGTTTAGGTTGTATTTTTTATAGTTTAGGTTTAGGCTTAGTTTATTTTGCTTATTTAAATATTATTTTATGTTTAGGTTTTTTTTTAGTTTAGAGTTTATGTTTTATTTTTTATTTATTTTTTTGTTTTACTTTTTAGGTTTAGGTTTTTATTTAGTTTATATTTCATTTTATTTTAGGTTTATTTTATTTTGATTTAATGTTTAGTTTTTATTTTATTTAGCTTTTTTTAGGTTTATGTTTTTTTTAGTTTTGGTTTTTATTTTATTTTATTTAGGTTTAGGTTTTTTCTATTTATTTTATTATTAAGTTTTATTTAGTTTAGGTTTAGGTTTAGGTTTTTAGGTTTTCAGAGTTTAGTGTTTTTGGTTTGGGGTTTAGGGTATATGGTTTAGGGTTATAGGTTTTAGGGTTTATGGTTTAGGGTTTAGGGTTTAGGGTTTTAGGGTTTAGGGTTTACGATTTCGGGTTTAAGGGTTTAGGGTTTAGGGTTTAATGTTTAGTGTTTAGGTCTAGGGCTCAGTTTTTAGTTTAGGGTTTAGGGTTTTTAGTTTTTTTTTAGCAGAGAAGAAATTCAGATTCAACATTTCTTCTATTGATTTCATCAACCAAGTAACACAGTTTTCTAAGACAGCGACAACATAGATAAAAAATGAGCATGCATAGAGCAAATCAAAACCTAGATAACTAAAACTATATATAAAGATAGTTCCATATAATATAGATTTGATGGTGAACATTGTCTCATCTCATGCGTCTTCTCTTTCATGGATGGCTCATCTAGATATTACCAAATAAAGATGGCCTTTGAAGATGAAAGAAATATTTCTTTTAGAATCCTGATCGAAATCTATTGCTATAAGGTTTTGCCTTTTAGCTTTAAAAATGACGGTGCCTCATACTAGAGAGTTATGACTCGAGTCTTTTGAACTCATTCATCATCAAGTCGAGTGCTGTCGATGATCTCGTGGTCAAAAGTAGAGAAAAGAAAGACATCTCTTTGACTTGAGAGTACTTTTCGAACAATTAATACAATATAATCTCAAAATGAACCCCTTGAAGTGTGCATTCGGAGTAGCTTTAGGAAAATTCCTTGGGTTTGTTGTTTGACCTCAGGGAATCAAAATCAATCTTAAGAAGATCAAGACGATATTAGAAATGCCACCCCTAAAAGTTTAACTCAACTTAAATTATTCCAAGGGTGGTATGCATTTCTAAGATGCTATATATCCAACTTATCGAAGATGTCATCCATTCTCTGCACTGTCAAAAAGGATGTCAAGTTTAAGTGGGATGACAAGTCTGAGCATGCCTTCGAAGACATTAAGCATTACCTGATGACACCACCAGTTCTAACTACCCCTATCCCAGGCATGGTGCTCATACTTTACATTACTATGTTAGATGACTCACTTGGTGCTTTGTTGGCCGAAGTCAATGATGAAGGGAAGAATATGCACTCTTCTACCTTAGCTTTGTAATCCATGAGGCTAATTATCTACACATTGAGAAGCATTTGCTTTAATCTTTGCATCCCAAAAGATATAGCACATGCTTCCTCATTGAACTTAATCTCTAAGATCAATCCAATACTATCTCATGTCTAATGCTATCCAAAGCGGTTGGCACCATGGTCCATGATCCTCTTGCGGTTTGACATTACCTTCACACCTACGTGCGTGAAATGATAAGCGATTTCTTAGACACCCACTTCCTGCTGACTCTCCTCTCAATGATGATATCTCTAATGAACAAATCATGAACTTAGAGGATAGTAGCATTCACCGCTGGGAGATGTACTTTGATGGTGTGGCTTTATCTCAAAGAGGAGAAGAATCACAATCTATTATTCTAAGAAAAGCAAGGGTAGGAATAGTTCTCTTAACTTGGGACCATGATGTGATGAGATTCTCATATCATATGTCTAATCTTTGCACTAATAATGAAGCTGAATATGAGGCTCTGATTGCCAGTCTAGAGTTAGCCATTACTCTAAGCATCCAGAACATCAACATCTTTGGAGATTCTCAACTAGTTATCAGCCAAATCATTGGGCCTATAAAGTTATAAATCGCAAGCTCCATCACAACCACAACTACACCATGGACTTGTTGGCCCAAATCCTAAAGTTAGCATTTATAAGATTCCTCAGGAGAGAACAAGTGGCGTATGCTTTAACCAAGCTTGCTAAAGAGTCGGCATGTCCGAAGGATGAGTCCATATCAATAAAGGTCCAAAATAGACAAGTCTTATCTTTTATTAGTATTGAACTCATCAAAAAGTACTCTCTTGAAGGGGAGGTTGACATTGCCAAGAAGGACGATGAGTTAAATTGGAGGAAACCGTTCATGGATTACCTAAATAAAGGAAAATTACCTTAAGAGAAGTCTCAAGACCATCAGATGAAGGAGAGAGCACTTTCCTTTGCTCTTGTGGATCATGTCTTGTATTGGCGGTCTTTCGATCATATGTGGTTATGTTGTTTTAAAAAGCATGAAGCCTATAAGATCGTGATCGAAGTACACTCAGGATTATGTGGAGCCAACCAATGTCCAAGATGAAAGCTAAGATCAAGAGACTAGGTGATGATCAAAGATTGCATGGATATGGCTAGGTGATGCCACCAATGTCAAATACATGGTGTGGTCCTACACCAACCACCCAACATTCTACATCCTACATTGGCCTCATGGCCATTCAAGTGTTGAGTACCACATAGTGGGTCCAATTGATCCTTATTCTTCCAAGGGTCATCAATTCATCTTCTTAACTACTTTTCCAAATGGCCAAAGGCAATTACGCTCAAATAGGTCATAACTTCGGCATGTGCTCTAGTTTTTTAGGAACCATATCGTATATAGGTTCAAAGTGCCTCGATGAATTATATCTAATAATGGTACTGCATTCAAGAGGCGAGATCAACAACTTTTCCCAGAGACACAACATAGATTGGAGATATTCTACCATTGACTACTTGAGGGAAAATGGCTTAGCAGAAGCCTTCAACAAAACTCTCATCCAAATACTAAATAAGACACTCGACAATAATAATCGACAGTGGCATGAGCAGTTAGTTGAAGCCTTATGGTCCTACTGCACAACATATAGGACTCCAACTCATTCTACTCCTTTCTTCATAGTGTATGGGTCCGAAGCCATTCTACCATTAGAAGTTTGACTCTCATAACTAAGGATAGCTATGGTTAGAAAGATCACAATAGAGCAGAACACCAAGTTATAGTTAGAAGAGCTCGAAGGTTTGGAGGAGAGATGCCTACGGGCATGCCAAAATATCGAGTTGTACAAAGCTAAAATGATTCAAGCTCACAACAAGTTTGTCTGTCCTAGAGCTTTTCAAGAAGGAAAGCTTATTTTAGTTCTAAGGAGATCGATTGTTGCTCAATGTAGGATGGGAGGCAAGTTTGAACCCACTTGGGAAGGCCGTTTTGCTATAGAGAAGGCCTACATAGGAGGATCTTATCAACTTATTAATCATAAAAGATAGCGCCCAATGCTTCCAATCAACAAGCTCTACTTAAAGAAATATTATAAATCATGTTTGAAAATAATTATCATCAATGAAAATTCCATTTCAAATTCAAT
Organism: Cymbidium sinense; assembly: GCA_021442155.1. Classification (NCBI taxonomy): domain Eukaryota; kingdom Viridiplantae; phylum Streptophyta; class Magnoliopsida; order Asparagales; family Orchidaceae; genus Cymbidium; species Cymbidium sinense. The sequence continues at coordinate 130,166,438 of CM038214.1, forward strand.
CTCTTACATCTTGAAAGAATTCTTATTTGTAAATCTACCATGACGTGTTTAGGGTGGGTGTAAGGAACCTAAGTGGCATCCTATCCTTCATCGACATAACACAAACTACACACAAACATATAAAATAAACACATATCTTTTATCTCAAGCTACTCTGAGTTGAGATAATGCCCCTATAGACACTCACTCAAGCTCTAGGTCGGGCTGATGTGCTACCCTGCTAGTGTGTCACCCCAATGGTATTCTTCTTTTTGAGGATGTAAGTCTACTATGCTTTTCTTCTTTACTTGGCCCTTTGCACGCGATGAGCCTTGTTAGTTTGGTAGGCCTTTATTACATGGTGATAAGCTACCTCATGTTGGCTTCATTTAAGAGGATGTGAGTCCCTATGCTTTCTTCATGGATTAGCCTTCGACTTCGGGTTGAGTATATTTGAGGTTTAGGATAAGGCTCCTAGTGGCTCCTTCCCTCTTGGCGCTTCAAGTCCGGGTCCGGTCCTTCCTGGGCTCCCACGCAGTAGTCTCTAGGTTAGATAGTATCTTTCTCGATAACAAACTATCCGATGATCGGTTCCACTTGGAAAATTGTAAGCTACATGCTTTCTTTCCTCATCATTGCACCGAAGGGCACCTTAGGTTGGTTGGTTCTTACTATGTTGATGGATACACCGCTCATCGATGGATACACCTTAGGTTGGTTGGTTCTTGCACCTTAGGATATACCACTCATGGCAGTTGTAAGTCTACTACACTTTCTCGTTGAGTTGGCCACTGTGCACTTATAAGCTTTCTTTTCCAGGGTTGGATAATGCCTAGCAACATCCCCTATGGGCATTATATATGGATCATGTCCTTTGCAACCCCATTTAGACCTACAGATTACACGGGTTACTATCGGATTGGATAATTCTCCTTTCCCGATATCCACCCTTATGGTTGGAGAATCGCCTATGGATGTGTAGATTCTCCCTTGGTCTAGTAAATTTGAGATAGGTCAAGCCCGATATAGCCCATTCTCAATGTGGTCCATCGCACACCAACAAGGTCCACACAAACATATAAATAAAATATATATTCACTTGTGGATTCAGAGGACACCCTTAGTGGTACCTTTTTCTAAGCAGGCATCCTATCTTTAGGACAGTGTCAACAAAACTCTAAATAAAAGTTGCTTAACTACTCTTTAGTTGATATTCGTCCCCAATGATATTCACTAAGTTTGCTTCCATTTGTTGTGCTACGTCACCCATGTTGTTCCATTAGAAGATGTAAGTCTGCTCGCCTTCTTCCTAGCATAACCATTACTGCGAAAGGCAACCCCTTAGGTTGGCTAGCTCTACCCACGGAGACTATCCCTTTGGATTTGTAAATGAGATAAGATAAGTTTGATATAGCCCCTTCTTAGTGGGTCGATGCTGCGTGATATGTGGGACCAACTTTTTTAAGAAAGGCATGACCTTATAGCAAAAGAATCATGATTCTAAAAGTAGTGTTTATTTCATCTTTAGTGGCCATCTTTATTTGGTTATATCCGGATAAACCATCCATGAAATAGAAGGCATGAGATGAGGCAATGTCCACAATCACTCAAGATTGGTAGTGGAAATTAATATTTCGGACATGCCTAAATCCCTAAAATCAATGCATATGTGAATTTGGCCATTCTTTTTCTTAACTGGGATAACGTTGGCTAACTAGGTAAGGTATTTTTCTTCCTAGATGAAGCCAGCATAGATTAGTTTCTTGACTTTAGAAATGACATGTTGTTCTATGTTTAATCGTATGTGTCTAGGAGCTTGCTCGATAGGGTTAGCAATAGGCTCTATTGCTAGTTTATTGACCACTACATCAGGAGCCAATGTAGGCATCTCTTCATAACTCCATGCAAAGTAGTCCTTAAACTCAGTCAATAGTTAACTAAGTCATTGGTTTCAATTTTATTCAACAAATAATTAATTTATATCGAGCATGGATCTTCTTCAGTTTCTAAGTTGATTTTCTTGAGCTCGTTGATGGTTGACTTGATCTCTTCTTTAAACTGTAGCGGTGCATCTTTGACTTCAAAATCATCTAAATCATCTGAAGTTTCTAAGCACAACTCCTCATATATGTGTTAATATGATTTGAAAAGAACCTATCAGGTTCCAAATGATTAGTGATGACTAAGCAGTAATCATCATCATTAACTGGACCCACAGTACCGAATCCTAGTCCCAATCTTAATTGAGAGCTTTCGCATTTGTTCTTCCATATTCTTTCGAAGTAGTCTGACTTGTGCTTTGACCAAGTATGTGGGATTAACCCTTTCTTTGTTAAATTCTGAACACAAGGCAAGTACCAATCAAAATGTAATTCTATTAAATATTTATATGAATCATCCTTAACTTGCATCAACTTCTTGACTTGAGGATAATGCTCCCGAAAGAACCTCTAAGTCTTCACACCTGTGGATGACTTAGGAACTTCCTTAACTACCAAACCCTCAACTTTTTGAGAGGAAAGTGGGGTTAAAGCTAAGGTTCCCAATTGATGCCTAATTGTTTAACATATAGACTTGGATGCACTTATACTTTTCTTTAGAGCGATCTTCATCACTATCTAGCTCAAGTGTCACCTCTAAGGGAATCTACTATTGAGAAGAGCTGGTTGGTGTGCTAACCATATAAGACTCATCCTAAGAACTAGAGTTTTAGTCTATATGTATAGTAGGTGTACTCCTTTGTAGCTGGGACATATCTTCTATTGGGTGGCCAATAATGAGATTTTCCACCCCTCGGATTGCCTTTGAACTGGACTCTTCCTCTACTTGGTGGAGGTCAGGTCATCCTACCCATATGTTTGAATGGAGTAACCAACTGTGGGTGGAATCTAATATCAGGCTCCACTTCCTCCTCCAAGTCTATTTCCACTTGCTTTTATTTTCTTTTTCTTTTTCTTTTCCTTTTTCTCTTTTTTTTTCATTTTTTTTCATTTTTTTTAACTTTGGCCAAGTTCGCGAGAATAGACTTGTTGATTTTCAGGGATGTAGTAAGCCACATTCTTATATATGCTGACCTAGTGAACTATAAATGGCTTGAGATCTCCTTTGACACAGTAGATGATCCCACCTCTCACAAACTTCATACACTGATGTAGAGAGGATGGAACTATGTTGTTCTCATGTATCCATGGTCTCCCAAGAAAAGTGTTGAAAGACATATCTTGAGTCTATAATGTGAAACTTTTCTTGGTCTTCTAATCATCTATCTCCAAGGGCAAACACTATGAAGCCTGGGCTATTGACCTCACTTTTGGAGTGTGGATTCAATCATCCCATCTTAGACTTAGTAGTCTTCTAGACACTAAGACTTCCTTAGATATAAGATACTTCTAACAATTAGGTAACCACTTAACCTAAGCCTAAATACTTAGAAGGGTTAACCATAGGATTAGGTTATGCCTTAGGGATTAGGATAATCCACCTACCCTACAACCCAAATCCAATCCATGTTCAACTTCTCAAACAAACCTCAAGTTCAATTCAAACATCAAATTCAAATCCAAATCCAAACCCAAATTCCAAAACCAAATGATTGAAGCCCATGATCAAATCCAAACTTGAAACCCTTCTTAAGCCATATGACCTATCCCATGGACTTAGCGAAATCTTATTCCAAATCAATCCAAAATCAATTGATTTTCTCATAATAAATTTTTTATCTTGAATTATCTTCCTAAATATAAATCAAATCTACATTCAAATGATAAAACTAAAACAAATTATATCAAAACCCTTCCTAAGCCATATGACTATCCCATGGACTTAGCCAAATCTTAATCCAATTCAAGTCAAACTCAATTGATTTTCTCACAAATCAATCATATTTTAATCATCTTCATAAATTTAAATGAAATATGAATTTAAATCATCAAAACTAAATCAAACCAAATCAAAATCAAAACCTAAGCCCAACTCCATGGACTTACCTAACCAAAATCAATCATGCCTTTAAACATATTCAGGAAATATAATGAAATCTACAATCACCAATAAACCAATTCAACCCAAG